>CATIWK010316917.1:0-11635 GCA_949634005.1 Mallotus japonicus | reverse complement strand
AAAATTTTTGTTTTTTTAGAAAATATAAATCAAACAGAACTAAATTTGTTGGTTTTTAATTCAACTTCTGATTTAATTTGATTTCTACTCACTACTCATAATACCAACAAAAAAAAACAAGTATATCTTACTTTAAAACGTTGAGAATTATAAAATTTCAATTAAAAAAGTTAAAAACTTCTCGGATTGTTATAATTATAAATAAAAAACATAAATATACCCACATAAACTGTACATATTTTATGTATTTACTATTAGTAATTGTAATTTATTTATTATTTTTATATTAAATATAAATTTAGACACTAAATCATTAAATATTTTATAATTAATTGTAATTTTATTAGCATCCATAATTGCTTCTTGTTATTATCTGTAAACAATTAATTACTGATCATTATTTTTTTTGGGATCCGATGGCAATTCTCATGCCATATTGGGAGAGAACGTAAGAGGGAGTGAGGGTTTTGACTTGCGCTCTCAATCTATATGTTACATGCCTTGGTCATTAGGATACACAAGAGGAACATTACTAATCAATAATTGTTGATAAGAGTTAATTACAGCAACTGAATCAAACAAGTTTAGTAGAAAATTGTGGGAAATTAGTAGTTCTTGAGGGTGCATTTTGATCCCAATCCTACTTTGGGCCTATGTGATTCAACTGTTTATATCAGCTAATAGCTTATAGTTATTACGGTCAGCTAATAACTAGTAGATGATATATATGAACCGTTTGGTGAAATTATGTTAATTATTGTTGTTAGTATAATAAATGACCATTAAGGGTATAAATTTTTTTTAAATATAATTTGATAATATATTTTTCTAATTATGTAAATTATATAAAAAGTATATAGTAATATATAATAATTTATTATTAAAATTATTAATAAAACACTTCGAAAAATCAATGTTAAAATATAAATCTTGTTAATATAATTTAAAAAAATATATATTTTAGATATAAATAATACAATTATTTAATTTCTAGCTATAATTTAAAATAATATTAATTTTATTATAAATTATAAAAAAAATCAATTGTATGCATTTAATTTAATAAGAAGCTAGTTGTTATTAATTGTTTTTAATAAGGGAATATAGTCTAAATTGTTGGTGTCAAATTATGCATAGTTTTAGGTGTTTAATTTGCATGCATTTTGTATATTATGAATAGCATTTAGTATAGAAAATCATATAAAATTAGATACTTTTATGTTTTCTTTTGTTTTTCTAGGGAAAAGAGGTTTTGGAGGTGTTTGGTGGTGAAAAGGAGTAAAAAGGAGCAAAAATAGAGTATATTTGCAGAGCTGGGCTTCTGTCGCTATTGCGTGTGGAGTCGCGATTGCGGATTTTATAGCAGCTGAAGCTACTGTAGCGATCGTTACAATACTAGATGATCAATATCGCGTGAACAGTGCGCGATCGTGCACAGAACAATACTCTGCTACAGTAATGATGAACAATACTCTGCTACAGTAACTCGAGGGGATCCAAGGGTCATTTAAGAAGACTATAAAAGATGGACCAAAAATCTAATTTAGAAAGGGGAGGAGATATTAGAATAGATCAATCAAGAGGAGGAGAAAAAGAAGAAGAAGGAGAAAAATCAAGAAGTTAGAAGAAGAGCCTCCATTGAAGACCTAAAGCTTCTTGATAACAATTTATCTTCCCTTTCTCTTTATTGAATATTATTTTAATCTCTTGGTTGTATTTTGATTATTGAATGATAGATTTGAGAGTCATGATTGGCTAAGCTCTTTAATGTTGTTGGGATTTTGAGACCCATTTGAATTAAGTTCTTTTAATATATTAGTTCTTGTTTATAAATTGCATATTGTGTATGTTAAGCATATTGAGTGATGTATTGTGGCTAAATGCATCCTTTGTTTGAATCTATGCATTGAGAAATTGTGGATTCAATATACCCACAAATACTTGTTAGATTTTTCAATGACTTGAGAAAGCTTATGTAGATCTAATCCTCCATAAGTTTGCTTGTTGCCTTTTAAGTTAGATTTAATCATGTTGTATGATGATGATGAGAATTAAGTTGAATAATAAGATTTGATTAATGCTTGTTAGTGAGATTAACCTTGCTTGAGAGAGATTGTTAATTCGGTTTTAGAAAGCTTAAGGTGTGCATTAGAACTTGAACTAATCTATTATTTGATATTTATTGTTGCTTCTTAAATGCATATTGTGTTTGTTGATTTGATTGAATGTTATATTGTGGCCATATATAACTTCAGTCTAGATCTATGCAATGAGAGTTGGTGGATCTAGTAGACCCACAAACACATATTAGATGATTAAATGTCTTGAGAAAGCTTAATCCTCGCTAATTCTCATATGGGTTTTACTTAATACCATGTATGCTTGATTTTGGCTCATGTTCATAATGATGTTGAGCATCAAACTATGACTTTAAGTGTCAATTGATTCATATGCATATTGAGTTGAGTAGTATCACTCGAGAGAGGGTGCTCAATGGATTCTGTATAAACCTGAGATATACATTGAGAAGTCGATTAATTCCATCAAGAGAACTTAATGAAAATGAGGTGCTTACTCTCCCAACAACATGTCTCTTCCATTGATTCATTTCCTTTATTATTTGATTAGCAATAGCCTAATTTACATTACTTAGTGTAGTTATTATTTTAGTTCTTTAATTGCTTTAATCAAACCAATATTGATAGCTCTAAACAAATACAATTAAGATTAATAGGTGTTTAGTCCCCAATCCCTGTGGAGATGATACTTATTCTCACTACTTTATTACTTATTTGACCCGTGCACTTGCGGTAATCAACCAACAAGTTTACAAAATAAATTTAAATAAGTTATTAGCTAATGGAAAAAACTTCAAAATGGAACCAATAAAATCTATAGCCATTTTGAGTAAAAACATTCATCAACTGCTGATTTGGGATACTTACCAAACACCTAAATGTAGCTGATTTAAGGAAATCTGTATCAATTACATAGATAGCTAATCCAAACACCCATTTATTTACATATTAATTTAATTTTTTAAAATTTTAAGCCTGATGGCCATTATAAGGAGGGAGAGCGGAGATCCTCCACCCTCCACCCTCAATCAGTATTTTTTTCATGATAGAATGTTAATCGGCCAAATACACCATTTTTAGCCCTGAACTTTTACACTTTGACCTATTTCATATCCCAACTTTCATTTTTTCCTATTTCACACCTGAACTTCTATTTTTGACCCATCTAACTTTTAAAGTCAAAGTTTTTATTCCATTAAGTACCTGACTTGCCAGGTGTCTAAGAGCATGTCTTCCGCGCATTATAGAGCAAGTAAAGATAAAAAAATTTGATGACATATTTATCTAATGTATCTAAATGAAAAAAACCTAAGAGGAAGGATTTAATTGTAATTTGGAGGCTCTTTTCTTCTTCTTTCCTCCGACACCTCCATTTGCACCACCACCATCTGCACCTTCTTGAACACCATCCTCCTCCACCAAGCTGACGTCATTGCCACCCATATCCATCACAATACACAAAATAGCAATAAATTAAAAAATATAACAAGCAACAAGATTAACCTAAAAATTTTGAAGATAAAGAAAATTTCTTTCTTTGGCATTACATCAAGCAGTTGATGAGCAAAATCTAAATTCAAACATACATGTCTCACCTTTTATTGATACCACTCAATTTTGATGTTAGCATGTTACCAATATAACGCAAATAATCAATACTACTACCATAAAGTTTGAACAAAGATCAAAATTGTTAAATAATGTCAATATCTCCACAACTTATCAGAAACATACTAATTACCATTAATACTACCTTTGATAAGAGTATCAACTTCTTCATCACCACGGATCATAAGCTGCAAATGCCTAGGAGTGATACGTTTCACCTTGAGATCCTTGCTAGCATTGCCAGCCAACTCCAACACCTCTGCAATCAAATACTTAAAAATAGTAGCAGAATACACGACAACTGTTGCTCCTACTCTTCCATGGGTAGTTGTCTGTGACTTTAGCAAATGATGGATACAACCCATTAGGAACTGCAAGTTTTCACAAAAGATGAGTGAATTCAAAATAAAAAGGAAACAAATGCTTCTGTAACTGATGGGGGTACATGTGAGCTAGCATATATATAAGCCAGTCCTTTTTTCTGATTACACCTTATAACCATTCACATGAAGTTAGCCAATACTTATAAAAGTAAAGCTGTGGAAAAGAACAGGAAAACTTTGAAGCAAAAGAAGAAACTATGTTAAGCTCTTATGCACAAGTAGACCAAAAGCAAGTAAAAATTATATAGTTTGATCCCAGAATGTCTTTTTCTGATAAAGTTGTAGTGAACTTCTTTCGAAAAGAAGAGATGATGAGAAGAGCCCTGAAATCCCATCATCATATCAAGAAAATAAGTTGAGTTTGTATATTTAAACCTTCTAATAGATGCTATTAAATTTCCTAGAAGTATCTTCAAAACTCCATGCCACATTCTTGTAGGAAAACTCAAGGACTCAATAAAGCACATGCTGCAGAAGAGTACGAGAATAATAAGAAGGAGGAGAAAATGAAGAAATTGATGCTGATGACAGTGGGCTAGCATAGATTTCACGAAGGGAGGGACGAGCAAAGGAGCGGAAGGAGGGTGGTGGTGTGGTAGATGATGATGGATGGCGTTGGGGCTGATGTTGATGAGCGGCGGTAAGGCTAATGCTTATGGACGGCAGAGGCACTTGAGATATGAGAGCGACAGAGGTGGGGAAGTGGGGATGGGAGGCGGTGGAATCATCGATGATTTGATTCGGTTTGGTTGACGTGTTTTTTTTTGTTAAATCATTTGTCCACGTCAACTTTTGTTCCATTAATGCGCAGGATACTGGTTGGCCAAGACTGATATGGGTTGAAAATAGAAGTTTTAGGTGTAAAATAGAAAAAAAAAAATAAAAGTTGGAATGTGAAATAGGTCAAAGTATAAAAGTTAGGGGTGAAATGGTATATTTGGCCAATGTTAATCCATCCGTCATGTATTGATTAAATTATTGTGATTTTTCAATAAAATAATTTAGACACTTTAATAGAGATTTTTATTTCAATAAAAGTAATCTAGTTATTAACTGAACTTTTTATTTGTTGAGAATATATAATATGGTGAAATATTGGAATTGAAACTATAAAACCCTTTGATTAATTAATTATGATTTTATTTTTAGATTTTCTTTGTTTTTTCTTTTAGGTGAAAAAATATTGGCTCCTTATGCATAGGGGTGTAATTGAGCTGAGTTGACACACTGTCAAATTCGAAGCTCGAGCTCAACTCAAACTCAATCGAGCTCTTCTTTTTGAAGCTCAAGCTCGACTTGATTAAATAATTCATATACTCGATCTCGACTCGGCTCGACTTGATTAATTAAATAAAATTTTTAAAATTTTAAAATATTCAAACTTGACTCGAGTTCGAACTCAAGCTTGAACTCGACTCGATTAGTAAATATATATTTATAATTATATTAAAATAAAGGGTAAAAAAGTAAATATATCAAACTTGACTTGAACTCAATAGACTCGATTAAACTCGCGAACCTATCGAGTCACATATTTAGGAACTCAAACTCGACTCGATAATCTACTCGAGTAGTTTAAGCTCGAGCTCGACTCGACAATAATAAAGTTGATTTTGAGATGATTCTAAGTAGCTAACGAGTCAGTTTGACTCGGTTACATCCTACTTGTGCACTTGGAAATTAGAGCTCATTATAGAGACGGGTTGTCTTTTAATTCCAATTTTTTATTATTTTCCATTGGCAAACTTTGTTTTATTTATTATTTTTGAAAACTAAAAAGTAATATATTATATGTAATATATATAATTGCCCGCTAATCTTGGGTACCATAGGAAGATTCATTATTCATTAGAAAACAAAAGACACATGCATGCTTGATCCTATTCAATTATAAACAAATACACATGCTTTGATTTTCTTTTCTTATTCATTTATTTTCTTTGAGCAAAAATGGATGCCATGTGCATTGGCTTCGCATAGGGATGGCAATAAAATGAAGTGTGCAATTTGCCTTTTTTCTTTTTAATATTCTTGCTATTAAAAAAATAAATAATCTAAACATATTAATTAAGTTATAATAAAGATAATTATTTTTTCCTAATAACACAAAAATAAGGGCCCAATAAATTTTATTTTTTTAAATCACTCGTATTAAAATTAGAGATGAGCAACAGTGGAATGAAGTCGAAGATTGTAATTTCAATTTGGTTTTATTTTTTTTATCTTAATAATTGAATGTTTCGATTTAAATCCAACAAACTGAACAAATTAAAATATATTATTCATATATATGTCATATTTAAATATTTTATAAAAATATATATAATTTGATGAAAAATATATCTATTTTAGTACATAAAATGATAGGCTGCAATCTCTACAGAGATTTAAATCTAACATTCACTCTTAGAATTCGTTCGTTTCATATTTTAAAATAAAATAGGAATCGAAATCGGAATAGAAAAGAATTGAAAATGAAATAAATTTTTTTAAAAAAATGTTTGGTTCATTAGAAAATGAAAATCAAAACTTGATTTTTAAAAAAATCAAAACTCATTCCTTAAAAATATAAGGGAAATAATGATTCTTATTGATAAGAAATACATTTCTATTTCCATACTAAATTTTAACTAATCAAATATTAAAAATTATAATCGTCCATTCCAATTTTAATTCTTATTCTTATTTTTTACCAAACAAATCCATTGTTAAAGCAATTGTATTTTCCTGCTAAACTAACGCACCATTTTAAGGAAGATGATGTTATTATGCTTCCTAAATGGAAAGAGAACATAAAATTATTAGGAGTGTCTCACAATCTAATATGATAGCCAAATTTAATTCATCATTGATGACGTAGTGTAGTAAATAATCAAGCTCCACTTCTCTCTTAATAGGAAATAAAAAATTTAAAAGAATTTTATTTGTAAAAAATTCTTAATATTTAGATGACTTATAGATAAAGTTTATGAGATAAAATTTTGCATAAAATAAATAATATAATTCTAAATTTGAAAAAATAATAAAATTTGAAGATTTTATGAAATGAATACTTTTTTTTTTTTTATCAACAATGAAATGAATACTGACATTTATAAGTATTGTTAAAAAAAATCATAACATTTATAAGTGATAAGAAAAAGATAGAAAAAATTTGTCCCAAAGTTCAAAGAATTGAGCAGCTTTTGATGATGTCAAATTTCATATCAACTCGGTAATTTAGAACACGAACTAATTATTTATTTTCAGTATTAAGAAAAAAAAAGTCGGTGCACAAAATCAAATTAAAATATATAATAGTTTTATGTCAAAATAATTTTTTTTATTAATATAGAGATCATATAATTTAAATATTAATAAACTACATAATAAAGAACAACTCTTTTCTTTTAAATTAACAACTGTAAAATTTGAACTTTACACTTTATAATACATACTTGCTCATTTGCTAATTAAAACCTAATTTAATTGACATGGGATTGGTCTATAGTGAAATCTCAATAATGAACATAAAATAAAGTAGCCAAAGAAATATATAAATAATAAAAAGAAAATAAGTTGGTAAAGCATTATAATCCTTTTGACTTAAGTTAGTCTTTCTTTGATTGCATTGTCTCCTATGAAGAAATCGAAGTAAAAGGGACAGCTAACCATTTTATATTCTACTTCTACATATTCCATTCGCCTATCAAGGAGAAATTAGTGTTTAATTTCTATATACGTCTTTTTCCGATGTACTTGGATCTAAAAAAAAAAAAAAAAAATCACTGTTTTGAAAAATATTTGTGATCGAATCCTATATTTCCATGAGTTAGAAAAGTTTTATTGTTTTCTTTTGCTAATTCACCGAGAAGGGGTAACATGCATGTGGAGAAATATTTACTCGTCTCTATTAATTAATTAATAAAACTAACATATAATATTGTTAACCGATTGCCTAAAAATATATATAAATTAAAATAATATACTAATGAAATAAGCTAATAGAAAGTTGTTCTCGTTTAATTTAAATTTTAAGTTTAATTACTAGTGTATGCAGTCGTGTTAAATTAGTTGTTGAGAGACATATATTATTTTTGTGATTTATTTCGATCGAACCGAATTAGTTAAAGTCCAGTAAAATCTATATATCTATAATTTAAATAAAAAATAAAATTTTATCAAACAAGTTATTTTAAGGAGTGTGATGTACTTTTTAGATGATTTAGATATAGATGTAGCACATTAATGGGACGTAATTCTTTATTTTTTTAAATTAATTTTATAAATTAATGATACATTTGAATTTTAAATTTTATAATATTTTATCTTTAAAGAGGAAAGAAGTGATTATTATATTATTTTTAAAGATAAAATGTTTTTTTTAAATAATTAGTATGTTATTTATGTAATATATAATTATGATTGGCAAGTGGCCTATTGGTGTATTAATGTGAATTTATATATGGATTTTATATATGGACAACGAGAATGCGTCCCTATAAATAGTTCAAATAGTAAAAAATATGGACATTCTATATGAAGAGAAGATCGAACTTTTCATCCCTTATTTTCTTTTATTTATAGTGTTGAGATTTAACCACATGATCTAGTTGTTAAAAAAAAAAAAAAAAAAAAACTAGAATGCATGTGATGATTGTATGATGTAGTAGTAGTAGCCGAATGCTAATTCAGAAAGGAGCAAAAGTGAGATTCAGGAAAAGGACAAGAGAATGAATTCAAAGGAGGTGGAGACATATGCTTTGGAGTTGGACCCATTATCCTTTTGAAGTGAAAGCTATATATTGTGCCATTCCCACAGCAAGCAAAGAAAAACATATAAATTGTGAAGGTGCATGGACATGGGAACCCAAGTACCCCAAACCACTCATTCCTTTAATTTCACCATATATTTATGCTGTTATCTTGTTCTAATACAAGGTAGGACCGTAGGCAGAGATGGGGACACAAACTTTAATTGGGAAATTAATTTAAAATTTATTAATAATTAATTTTAAAGAATTAATGAACTAAAATATAACAATATTTACATTAAAATTAAGAAATATATGAATCAAATATAAAAATTTAGATAAAATTTAAGTAGTTAAATACTAAAAAATTCTTTTTGAGCTATTAAAAATTATTAATTCAATTGATTACCACTGTAAGATTGCCCTTCACCTAGATTAAAAAAAAAAAAGAGGCTGGTTTCAGAAATAAAAAAATTATAACTTATTGTGAATTTGTTTTACAGTTTTAATTTTGGTATAAATTGAAAGGATCGATTGCATGCACTAAATTTTGAATGAAAGCTTAGTGTAAGCACAAATTCAGTTAGATCAATTTTAAAATTTTTTTCTAGTATGCAACCCTTACATGAAGGTAAGAATTTTAAATGATCCAAAATCATATCACATATGATTTACACAACTAAATACATATATAATTGGCAACATTTAACAAGGATTCACAAAACAACCAAAACACATAGTATGTTAAGAGACATACATCTAAAAGTCTAGTAACTCTTACAAACTTTTAATGTCGGTAGCACACTCGACAAACTTTTGGTTATGGTACGTGCGAATCTACAAGTTCCAAACTCCCCAAGTGTAAAGCATCTAGCTTGAAACACACGAGAAGTACCAAAATGACTTCAAGCCTTAATGGAATTCTACGTGTAAGCCTCTACTTTGGTGACCCAAAAACTTGCTAAACCTTCTTCTTGACTTGAATAATGTAGGACTAATTGTCTCTAATGGATGGATGATAGTAGTCTATAATACTTAGCTTGAGTATAAAATAAGCTATCTCATATATGTAGAGATTAACAACTTACTTTTACTTTGAGTTTAAACTAAGCAACATCATGCAGTAGAGATTCTCCACTAACTAAAGGTGTATGCTTATGATACCTTACTATGGTGTCCCTCATGCAATCACATTGCATGGAAAGTATGAGTAGGAAATCATGAGCCTAGGTGGGCAAATTATATCATGGACCACTATCCATATAGCAATATGGACTAGGAGTTCATCACACGTGAGAAGTAAAAAGAAAAACATGCATTTTTTTTCATTGCAATTAGTCGCTTTTTAATCAAGACGACAAGCATCGCAACCCTTCCAAGCGAGACTCATTCAAAGGTCCCGAAATCTAAGTAGAGTCGAGAATTTCTACATCAAGTGTTCGAGGAGGAGGTCCTGTTACAAGGCGAATAATACATCCTAAGCTCATGAGCTGGATGTTTTCAATATCCTATCCTGTATAATCCTAAGCTCATTTCACCAATTTGTCGTGTTCCTCATTGATTTAACTACTCACATGGATAAAAATATGCATTGATGTAATAGTTATGCCAACTCCATGTTTAAGTTCTTAAACACACTCCTTTGTAACAACTCTATGGAATCACCTTCTTTGAAATCCGACAATGATTAACAACTTGTCTTTGCCATTCTTTTATTGGAATCTATTAAAAAAAAATTACTTGCAATTTACCGACCTCTGCTAGACTAAGAATGAACTAGGATTAGAAGCATCCAAGATTTTTTTTTTTTAGTTTTTAAATCTCAAAGCATTATTGTCAGAAAAAAAAAGCACACAAATGAATCTTCACCTGTAGGTCAATGAACCTGCAGATGAAGATAAATGAACCTACAAGTTTAAAAGTCAACGAATCTGCAGGTGAAGACTAATGAACCTACAAGTGAAGATCAATGAACTTGCAGTGAAGGTCAATGAACCTACATTATTTAAGTAATGAACATATATGTTTTATCTTATGAACCTGCATTATTTAAGTTATGAATCTACATTATTTAACTAAAATAAAAATACAAATAAAAATTTAATTATTACAATTAAAAAAATAAAAAATTAAATAATTTTTTATTGAATAAAAATTCATTTTGACTAAAATAAAATTTTAGTCAAAGGATCAATTCTTAGATCTATGTTGGCAAGCATGAAAAACATGCAGATATTTATGAATCTGTTATACAATTTATTGGAAGGAAATGTTCAAACTGAGCTAGGGATGCTGAATTCTGTACAAGCCATCGATCTCTCGAATAACAACTTTTTAGGAATCATTCCTAAAACATTTGGAAGTTGCATAAATCTGCTCTCACTTGATCTGTCGAGGAATAAACTCTCTGGTTCAATTCCAGCTAAAGCTTTTGGGGAGATGACTATGCTTACCATCCTAAACCTTTTCAGGAATAATTTAGATGGTCAAATTCCTGAAACTTTTCCAGAACTGAAGCATCTAGCCACCCTAGATCTTTCTTAAAACCATCTTGTAGACACCCAATTTCGGGATAACTGGGCATGGATGCGACAGAGAACTCCGATGATGAGAAAATTAAAAATTAGTCTCGGGATGTTTGAATTCGAAATCTCAAAGAAGCTTGATTGTGTTTCTAAAGTACGTTTAAGGACTCAATTGCAAAGTTTTGATTTTTATAGGGACCTTTTTGTAAAAAAAAAAAAAAAAAGATCGGAAGAATGGATTTCCGATCGGAAATCCAGAATTCCGATCGGAAATCCAGAATTCCGATCGGAATTCTAGATTTCCGATC
>CATIWK010316825.1:0-23190 GCA_949634005.1 Mallotus japonicus | reverse complement strand
TGATCGAGCCTCCCATGATTATTGGAAAGATAAATTGGTTTATTTATATGAATAAGTGTATATTTTTTCAGTTGGTGGACATAAAGAAGAAGAAGTGGACACAACTTTTTATATGTAAGTTCTATTTGCATTATTAAAAAGGGAAGGTTATAGGTTGGAATGTGAGAAAATGAGGAAGGAAGCCACATCACACATGCAAAAAAAAATTGGGCCAAATACTCATTTCACTCCTAAACTTTATCTTTTTGGTCTATTGCACCTCTCAACTTTCAAATTTACCTATTGCACATCTCAACTTCTATTTTATACCTATATCACCCATGATTCAGAGCATTAGATTAGAGCGCCTGTATAGAACATGCGCTGACGTGTCAAATATCATGCCAACATGGACATATTCTAGTAGGTCGAATACTCCTTTTCATCCATGAACTTTACCCTTTTGATCTATTGCACATCTCAACTTCTATTTGATTTCAATCGCTTCTTCATGCTGGCAATGTATGTGTTTAATAAAAAATTAAAATGTTAAATCATTGATGATATAGGTACAAAATAGAAGTTGAGATGTGTAATAGACAAATTTGAAAGTTAAGATGTGCAATAGATCAAAAGGGTAAAGTTAAGGGGGTGAAAAGGAGTATTCGGCCAAAAAATTGTGTTAATTTTAGCTTATAATATGAAAATGTAAGGAAGGAAGCCTCGGGTAATGTGCCAGTGAACGAGGCATTTGTGAGGGCATCCATAATAGTTTATACATTTTGAAGTGTAAACTATATACCACATTATTATTTTATTATTCCCTCATTTATTACACTTTTTCTTACTGTATATTTGACACTCAAAAGAGTATAATAGTATGAACCCAATATCAAATCACATATTTATTTTAATAATTCTTGTACATATCCCATAAATAAATAAATACATTTATAATATTCTTTCAACAAAAATAAATTTATAATCTCAACTAATTTGAATATTTTTTAAAAAAATTATTAATTTCTAGAAATTACATCATAATCATCACTAATTAAAAATATTTAATTCAATTAATTTAACTCCATCACATAATTTAAATTAATAAAAATATAAGTAATAATATTTTTAACACCAAATTTAACTGTCATTGCCCCCGAATCATTCCCAAATATATTTGACCAAGTCCGATCGAAGTTGATGATGTACTTCACGATCACATAGTTCTGCTTTCCTTTAAAGGTAATTTTGAAATTTCTTGATGGAACTTATACTCACGGGGATTGTAGGCTCTTCGTCATCATTATTTCAGTTTGTGGGTTTTGAAAAATTGGGATTCAAAAAAAATAACCCGGTACTATATGGATAATTTTGTAGATAATTGGAATTGAGTGGAGGATATGAATAATTTTGTATATTTGGTGGAAGACTATAATATGAAAAAGTATAAAATTGAAAATTTTAATTGTTTTGGTTTTGTAAAGAGAAAGAAATTTCTATATTTGGAGTATCAAATATATCTTTAAAATTGTTAAAATTTTCATCTATGATGAGGAAATATAAATTTTTTTTTTTGTATGAAATTATAGAAAGAGGTTTAAGAAATAGAGAGTGATAGGATAAAAAATGTTATCAATATTTATAGCCAAATTTTTTAACTAATAAATTAAAAAAATTTTAAAAAATCAAAATCATAGTAATTATTGTTGTAAATTGAACCGTTATATAAAACCATTGCAAAATTAAATTGTTATATAAAACTTACCATTGCAAATTTTAAAAAAAAAAAACTGCAAAAGACAGACCAAATGTCAGAAAAAGTAGTTCATGATGTGTGTCATGCTCATGACACGCATGAGGGTATTTAGCCTCTACTCAACCCCAATGGAGATGCTCTCTTTTTACATGATTGCTGCATCAGCTCGTTACAAACGATTGTTTATTTTTTAATCAAATACATTATAAGAAGGGCCTAAAACAAAAGAAAAAACTTAATTTTGTGCTTTAATAGTTAAAAAATATAAAAGATATATGTACTCCTTGATATAAATGTTAAGAGCGGAAATGCACCATTGCCCAAAATTTTGTAACTATTATATTTATATATTTTTTTGCAATATACACGTAGATAACTTTAAAAGCATTAGCCAAACTTTTTACAAGTGGCTTTCCTCATCAATCAATATTTATTCTTAAATTTAAAATTTTGTAACTTATTTTTGTTTTTTTATATCACACCTTTTAAAATTTTAAAATTTATTTTTATTTTTTTATTCCACATAAGATTTTATCTTTTTATACAGAAAAAATAAAATAAATGAGATTTAAAAAAATTGTGTAGAGTTTTAATTTTTTTTGTTAAAAAATGTAGTAATTTAATCAACCAAACCAATACTTTAGAATGTTTGATTATTACAAAAATTTTCCTCAACTAGTGTTATTATAATTTAAAAATTATGGAAAAAAAAACCTAAAAAATATTATTATAATGTGTTTATTTTTAGCTTATTTATAATTTTCATCCTATTAAAAATGTTATTATATATATCACCCAAGGTGGGCGACTTTTTAAAAGCAGACAAAGGTCATTAGTTTCATTTTTTCAAATATCAGCTCTTCATGTAATCATGTTTCATTTGTTGGGTTTTATTTGCTGCTGCATTTGTTGTTCTTAATTTGAGTGTTTAAGTTCTGAAAACTAATAGCCATTGTTGTTCTTAATTTCTGTTCATTAGTTTGTACATATAGATTCATTAGTTGTAATGTAGAGGTTCATTTGTTATTAATTGGAGGTTCATCATAATTTTAATATTTTGTTTATCAAATTCATTTGTTTAATTTTTCTATCTAATGAATTTACATGTTTTATCTTATAAAGTTACATTATTTAAGGCTTTAAGCAATGAACTTACAATATTTAACTAAAATAAAAATACAAATAAAACTCTATTTATTATAATTAAAAAATAAAAAATTAAATAATTTTTTAATGAATAAAATTTTTAGTTTGACTAAAATCATAAATAAAAAATTAAATTCAACCACTATAATTAATAAAATAAAAAGAAAAAAAATAATTTTTTGATAGATAAAAAATACTTTTAAAATTTGTAATGAAATTGAAAGGAAATATTAATGAATCTGTAGGTGGAGGTCAATAAATCTATATGTGAAGGTCAATGAACCTGCAAGTAAAGATCAATAAATCTGCAAGTTCAAAGGTCAATGAACTTACAAGTGAAAGTCAACGAACATGCATTATTTAAGTAATGAATCTACATATTTTACCTTATGAACATATATTTTTATATAATAAACCTACATTATTTAATTAAAATAAAAATACAAAAAAAACACTATTTATTATAATAAAAAAATAAAAAAATGAAATAATGAAATAATTTTCATTTTACATTATATATATATATATATATATATATATATAGAGAGAGAGAGAGAAAGAGAGAGAGAGAGAGCTAAAAGGAAAAAAAATGGTGATAGAATATGGAATTCTTGTCAGGTTCATGCACAAGACTCCCATAGTTGAACACAATAAAGAAACAACAATTAGATTTAGAATACGAAAAGAGCTCATTACAGTAAAGAAGGTTCTAGTGAATTCATGCGCCTTTTATGCGTGCAGGTTTTTGCATACTAACAATAACAGAGAGAGCTAGATATTAGATAAGGAAATTTGTGAATAAAAAAAAAAAAACTAAACACATTGAAAAAGAAGGTGCGTTTTGCCTTAAAAATTCACACGTGTGATATGGACCTCTAGTCCTTATTGTAATATGGACAGGGATTCATAATATAACAATTGATCACACTCCTAAGCGAAATCCAATTCATTTGGATTCATTTGGGTTGGGACTATTGAGCGTCAGTTGTTATATCATGAACCCCTGTCCATGATGTAATGTGAACCCCACACGTACAAAAGTGCACGTCTTTCTTACTCACTTCAAAATGTGTTTCTTTTTTTCTTAACGTCCAACAACTTTGCATATGGCCTTGAACTAAAAAATGCTGGAATAAATTCAAATTTTTTTTTTGGTCAAAGAATAAATTCAATTTTAAACATTATACTTCTGCACGACTTGCATAAATGATGGAAGCAAGAGGAATTTCATGAGAATATATAATTCCAATGTGTGTATGCTGTTGTTTTAGGTGTTTTGATGATTCAGTTTGTTGTTGTGTATAAATTATCACGTTAGTATGAACAGATAGTTTGTCACCTATGTTTCATCTCCTGTAGTTTTTTAATTGCCAGTTTTTCCGTTTGTTAGACGGCTGAGAATAAAAATCCATTAGTTAACTTCTCTTGTAAAAATTAATAGGTTAATTGATCAAAACTATGAAGTTCATTGATCTTCACTTGTATATTCATTGATAATCAATGAATCTGCAGTTCAAAATTAATGAATCTGCAGCTCAAAAATCAATGTTCATTGATAATCAATGAATCTACAGCTCAAAATCAATGAATCTGCAACTCAAAATCAATGACTATGCAGCTCAAAATAAAATGAATTTGCAGATTAAAATCAATGAATTTGTAGCTCAAAATCAATGAATCTACAACTTAAAATCAATGAATCTGCAGCTAAAAATCAAGAAGAAGAAGAAGAAGAAGAAGAAAATGGAATTTAGCGTGATGATTTTTCTCAAATGCAGTGGTGCCAATAAGTATGAATAGAACTCGAGTGAGTCAGCGAAGGAGAACAACTTATAAAATGGTACAGTAACCTGCTTTCAATCTTGCTGTTCGACTTGGTTGGTCATGTCTTCAGCCATGCAATGCTCTTCTCCATGTAATAAATATATAACATATATTCTTACTGCAAGAAGGAGATAGAGGTTCTAGGGTGGGGAAAACAGATGCATGAATTAATGAAGATTTGTTTCAAAAAAAATAAAATAATGAAGATGGGTTTGATGGCGAAGAAACATTAGGACTGAGGAAACATTAATTGATCCGTTGAAAGCAAAAGCAGATGCAGAGATTATAACAAATTAAGAGTCTAATATATGAAGAAGAACAAGAAAACACCCAGAAAAAAGAAGAAGAAGAAGAAGAAAGCACAAAAAAAAAAAAATTGCGACACACAGAGAGAAGAAGAAGAAGAAGAAGAAGAAGAAGAACATGAGCAAATAAAAAAATGAGCGTGTTTTTTTCACACGTGTGATGGATCCCTTGTCCGTATTGCAATATGGACAGGGAACCATGATATAACTTGCGATTGATAGTAGCCAGCTTTACCATTTGGGCAAATCATTTGGACTGGGACTCTAGCTCCAGCCTCACCATTTTGGGCTGTCCATGTATGCCGAATGGCCCAAGACAAAGTAATAAATAAATACTTTCAGGAAAAAAAAAAAAAATACGGCATTAAACCGGAGCATCTGCTCTGTAGACTGTTATCTCCCTTCTGATTGCTCAGTTTGCTCACTCGAACTGAGTCCAAAACACAAATTTTCGCCTCCAAAAATGACCCAGAATTGCTCAGTTTCTTAGTTCTAATGGCTTCGCTTTCCATTCCCTCTTTCTCCAATTTCTCCCCACCATTCAAATCCACCCCATCACAAACCAGACATAAACTTAAAATCACTAAACTTTACACTCAATCCCATAAATTCCGTCCTTTTTTGCATAAATTTCGTGTCTTTAGCTTCCAAGAAGCTCCGAAATGCTACAAGTACATCCAAGAACCGTCGCCACAACCAAAAAATTTGTCTTTCTCAACTGGGTATGTTACTAGACCTGAAATGAGTGTGGTTCAATGCGTTACAAGGCCTTTACTTTATGCATTGTTTTGTATTGCTATTGGGTTTTGCTCAGCTGGTTCATTGCCAGCTTATGCAGCTATTGCTGCACAGGTCGCAAGTGAGGTTGTTGAATTGAAGAATAAACACAAAGAGTTGAATAAAGAAACGTATTGTAAAGGTCATGAATATTCAGAATATACCAGAATTTTGTTAGAAGAGGTTTCCGCGTTACTGAAATGTATAGAGGATAATAAGAGGGGAAATGGGGATTTGGAACAAGTGGGTGTGGCTTTAAAGGCTGTAAAAGCGAAGAAAGAAGGCTTGCAAGGGCAGATAATGGAGAGTCTGTATCTGGAAGTAAAGGAGTTGAAAAGAGAAAAGGAGAGTTTGGAGAAGCGCGCAGATGAGATCATGGATAAGGGGATGAGGGTTCGAAGAGAGTATGAGAATTTGAGAGGAAATGCTGAGAAAGGGACGATGGAGGAGCTGGAGGAGAGAATGGGCGATATAGAAGAGGAGTACAGTAAGGTGTGGGAAAGGGTTGGGGAGATTGAGGATGTGATTTTGAGGAGGGAGACAATGGCAATGAGTCTTGGCATCAGGGAGCTCTGCTTCATTGAGAGGGAATGTGAGGAGCTGGTGAAGAGATTTAACCAGGAAATGAAACGAAAGAGCACAGAGAGGTACTTTCATGAATGTGTTCATCATGCTTTTGATGCACAGGATTATGTTTTGTGTCTTAGAAACAACAAAAACAGGTTAATGCCGTATTGTTTCATGCACTGGTTTTCTCTAAGAAGTCCAATCAGTACAGTCATCTGAATAATACTGTGAGGGGCACAAGATGCAAAATCAAACAACCAAAATGTAGTTTGCTGACTGACTGATTCTTTATGTAACTACAATGCAGTTAAATGGAGGATCATCCAATAGGGAGTGCAATTAGGAGGGCGTTAAATGGTGTAGATGGCTGTATTATATGTCTAATATGAGATCATTTTATATGGATTATCATTAGAATTGTAAATAGAAAATGATCCATGTAGTCATGTGAGTCCATGCCTTCCTATGACCTGCAATGTTGGCAACCTTGTTACTCTGGCTACCAGATTTTCTAGAATCGCAATGTGGGGAGTCTGATGAGCATTGCTTAATAACTTATAGCATGTAGTGTCATGTAGTGTTATGCCCCTTATTAGATATTCGCTTGGGTTTCTCATTAAAGAGGTTTAGGTTAATGTTGCAACTAGATTCTCCCTTCTTGTTCTTCCTCTTTCATATCCTTGAAAGTGTATTTGCTTTTTATGATTTTGATATTCTGTAGTCGATGAGTCATTCTTTGCTTCTCTGCGTTGTTTGGCGCTTCACACTCTGTTCATAATAAGGTTTTTACACGTTGATTTCCTTTGATGTGCTTGCAGTCTGCAAAAGAGCTCTACTGCCAACCTTTCCAGATCTGAAATTCAAAGAGAACTTGAAACTGCACAAAGAAAATTGTTGGAGCAAATGATTCTGCCTAATGTTGTAGAAGTTGAAGGCCTTGGACTTCTGTTTGACCAAGATTTAGTGGATTTTTCTGCACGTATAGAACAAGGCCTTAAAGATTCAAGGAAGCTGCAGAAGGATCTGGAGTCTCATGTTAGGAAAAAGATGAAAAAGTTTGGTGATGAAAAGCATTTAGTTGTAATGACACCAGCAGATGAGGTTGTAAAGGGCTTCCCAGAAGTTGAGTTGAAGTGGATGTTTGGAGATAAAGAGGTTGTGGTGCCTAAAGCTATCCGCTTGCATTTATACCATGGATGGAAGAAATGGCGAGAAGAAGCAAAGGCAAAACTAAAAAGAAATCTATTATTAGATGTTGATTTTGGTAAACAGTACATTGCCCAAATACAGGTAGCTTTTCCATAAACCAAGCAATAGGTAATATGTGGAGGTAGCATTTGATCTTTGACTTGTTGGATGAATATAATTTTGGAGGAAGCATATTGGTTTATTGATAGGCTTCTATTCTCTTTTTTCTTTGTAGTTCAGAAATTGACATGGATATGGTGGTGAAGGATTTCTGTTATTGTCTATAATCTGTTTTCTCTTTAGAGAAGGGCTTTTATATTAGTGGTTTGGAGTTGTAAACTGACTTGATTTTGGACAGATTTGAGTATGATGGTATAAAATGCATCTGTAAACAAACAGTTAAACTGTTTCTCTATACTTTTACTGTAAATAGGTAAACTTTTTCTTAGACCTGAAGGAAACTGTTGAAGAATTACATTTAGAAGCCAATATTTGATTTAATTTGTCCTCTGGTGTCTTATTCATCTAAATGAGATGAAAACTGCACCTTAAACAGTGTATGTTTATGATTCAGCTGTTTCTGTTGCATGTGCCCGATTACATTTGCTTCATACTTTTATATTAGCATACATGGTTGTTGTTTGTTTTTAAAAGTTTTATGCATCTCTCGTTAAATTTATGTTATGAAGCATTTAACAAATTGTTAATTACAGGAACGCATTCTTCTGGATCGAGATAGAGTGGTCTCAAAGACTTGGTATAATGAAGAGAAAAACAGGTGGGAGATGGACCCAATTGCTGTTCCATATGCTGTCTCAAAGAAACTAGTGGAGCATGCTCGAATTAGGCATGATTGGGGTGCCATGTATGTTGCACTAAAAGCGGATGACAGGGAGTACTATGTTGACATTAAGGTCATACATGTTTGCCTGTCTACTTAATCTCTCCTTGTGAGTCATTGTTGGCATACTTTTAACTTTAATATATTTGGTCCAGGAATTTGACATGCTGTATGAAGATTTTGGAGGGTTTGATGGGTTATATATGAAAATGCTTGCCCAGGGTATTCCGACTGCTATTCATCTGATGTGGATCCCCTTTTCGGAATTGAATTTGCATCAACAGTTTTTCTTGACAATGAGGCTAGTTAACCAATGCATAAAGGGAATATGGAAAACTAGAATTGTTTCATATGGAAGGGATTGGATAATTGAGAAAGTTAGGAACATAAATGATGATATAATGATGGTGATTGTGTTTCCTATAGTGGAGTTCCTCATTCCATATCCGGTAATTACAACATGAGTTTGTGACTTTTCTTTCCAGATAGCTTTGATCTCATTTATTTTGTGCCTATTCTCATAATAGCTCCATAGTGGCTGTTCTATTACAGGTAAGGCTACAATTGGGGATGGCATGGCCAGAGGAAATAGAGCAAAGTGTTGGATCAACATGGTACTTGAAATGGCAATCTGAGGCAGAAATGAGTTTTAAGTCCAGAAAAAAAGATGAAATACAGTGGTTTTTTTGGTTTATCATTAGAACTGGTTTATATGGATATATTCTGTTACACGTTGTTCGATTTTTGAAGAGAAAAGTCCCAAGAATTCTTGGTTTTGGACCTCTACGCAGAGATCCAAACTTACGGAAGTTAGGGAGAGTGGTATATTCTTGTTTCCCTTTCTCCTTTTTCATTTTTTTTATTATTAGCTTCCAAGTGTTATCTTTCCTTCGCAATTGCCCTGTTAATAGATTAATAACATGAGAAATTCTCAATTAGATGATTTGCACATTCATTTAATTGACTCCATTAAAATTTGTTAATTTTTATAAGGCTTTATAGTGGTAATCATTGTGCTCTAATTAATACTATGGTGTTATGGAGATACTCATGGGTGATGACTTGGAAGTTAGAACAAGCAATATGCAAAATTATCTCATATTAATTACAAGAAGATGCTGACCTGAATGGTACTAACGCTTAGTTGAGTTGAGTTGCACTAAATAAAAGAGGATGATTAAGGTTTATTCATGAATTTAGAATTATTTTTGGGTTAATCATGGATGTGAGAAATTAGTATTTTAGGAATGGTGAGAAATTAGTCTTTTAGGAATGGTGCCTTCTTCTGACAATAAGGATGGCAAACTTCCTAAAGTTTCTTGGTTTTAACTCATTAGCCTTCACTAGACAATGTGTTTGGGGATGAGAACAATTTTTAGGACTGGGTGCTTGCTGGATATCTCTGAATTAGAATTATAGGTTATTTCTGACTAAAGATAATTATTGCTTTATACTGTTTTGCAGAGAGCCTATATTAACTACAAGGTGAGGCGAATCAAGCGTAAAAAGAAGGCTGGGATTGATCCTATAAAAAGTGCTTTTGAACGAATGAAGGTTTATTTCTGTTACTAACATGTGTATTTAATCATCAAATGGACTTGCTAGAACAAATTTTAATATCCATAATTTATTTCCAGAGGGAGAAAAATCCTCCTATACCATTGAAGGATTTTGCTAGTATTGATTCTATGAGGGAGGAAATTAATGAAGTTGTAGCATTTCTACAAAATCCTAGTGCATTCCAAGAAATTGGTGCCCGTGCTCCTCGGGTAGGCTATTCTCAAGATATTCAATATTTTTGATATTGATAATATATATATATCTTTGTTTTGAGCAGGATGCATATATCTCCTTTTTTTTTTTCCTCTTATTTTCTGTCATTCTTGGGATTGTTCTAAATACAAATGCCCTATGGTCGCTGAAGAGTGTATCTCATGCCTTTCTTCCTTGTACCTAAGTAGAACTGAGAGGCATCATTGGGACCTAATGTTAGTACACAAACACTATAAGGAAATAGATATGCCTAAAGTGAAAAAGAGCTTAAAACTGCAAAGTAATTTTTGTGTCCAAAAAAGAAAGACATAGGTGCTCTGCAGTCCTTCAAAGAGGATCCTTAAGCTTGCAGCATTTTTGACAGGAAAACTGTAGAAAAATACTAAGAAAGCAATCAAGGTTGTACCAATCCATGTAACTTTATGTAGATTCATATTGCATAAGACAACTGAACAAAGACTGTCATTCCACATGAAAATGAACCCATCAACTGTAGAAATCTGTGTGGTTAAGGTCCATCATTTAAACAGAAATTCCTCCTTCCATTGTTAAATTTTGCATTTTCAAGGTTAGAAATAAAACTTTTTATCTTTCATCTGCAATGCAGGTACTATGTTGCTTGTGCTTATCCCGTAGTTAATCCTCTTCTAGCTTATTTCACTGCTGTGTGATTGTTGTCTTTTCTGAAAATTGTAGGACTTATAAGTTAGTTATCAAACCACCTACATTTCCATTTCCCAGATTGGGTAAAACCTGAACTTTTTGGTAATTAGCTTTAGCTTAGAGAGTTATTATGCAAATGCCTATAGAATCGTAATCAGACATGAGTAACATAGTAGGAATTATGATAGGAAGTCAATGAAGATAGGATGCTAGATTTAATGTCTGTCTACCTCTTGATTTTGTACTGCACTTTAACTAATATAACATGTATAGATTCAAATAAACTATTGTAGTAGATTTGCATGCTGTACTTCATGTAACTTTAGCTGTACCTATTTTTGTTAATCTGCTAATTTGTGCCAAGTATAATATTGTCATAACAACTTGTGAGTTGTTCATTGTTCCATTGCAGGGAGTTCTTATTGTTGGTGAGAGGGGAACAGGAAAGACATCTCTGGCTCTGGCTATTGCTGCACAAGCGAAGGTTCCTGTTGTCAAAGTTTCAGCCCAGCAGTTGGAGGCTGGACTATGGGTTGGTCAAAGTGCATCAAATGTTCGGGAACTTTTTCAGACAGCTAGGGATTTGGTAGTCTCGTAATCCTAATTGCTTGTTTCCACTTTCTTCTCTTTCATTGGGAAATTTGTCAAAATTCTACATACTCTCACAGACACACACTTATGCATGCATGTATGTGTATATATGTTGATGGTGGGTGGGAGAGGTAGTACCGTAGTAGTTTTAATGGCTGACTGACTGATTGCGCTATGGGCTAGCCAACAACTAGGCTGCTGGCCTATTAACATTTCCACATTGATGTTTTGTGCATCTAATTGTGGATTCAAAACTTAATTACTCTTTTATGAAACTTGTGGATTTAGACTAGAAATGCTTGGTTTGAAACTGTGCTACTGTTTAGAAGTTACATCATCTAGTATTGGTATGATAATTTCATTATCTTAGACTCTCAGATGTTCTTCTGATTTGAGTTAGTCAATTCTGATTGATATTTTGAGAATCTCAAATTGAATTCTCCAAGGAAAATGGTCCAATTTATCCTCAACTATAGGCCAATTTTTTTAAATAATCCTATTTTAATTTGTATCAATTTAGACAGTTAATTTTTCAACCTTTTTCAATTTTATTCAACTTTCAATTGGCATATGTAATTGCTGATGTGATTGGCTAATGTGTCAAAAATAGTGCTGACGAAGCAAGTAGAGGTGAGCAAAAATAACCGAAAACTGAATCTATTTGGTTCAGTTTAAGTTGTAAAAAAATATATTTCGATTTTCACTTTAAAGAACCGAAATATTTTCAGTTTGGTTCAGTTTTTTATTGTAAAAAAATGATTAAACCAAACCAAACCAAATTTCTAAAGTATTTTAAATTATATGGGTGTTTATGGTTCGATTTGATCGGTTTATCACTAATATTTTAAAATAAATCAACAATATCAGTTTTTAAATATTTAAAACTATAAATAAAATTATTTAATACCAAAAAATTCAAACCAAAATTATTTAAATTCATTTTAGAAAATCGATTGGTTGATTTTCTAAAAAATTAATAAATAAAAATAAATATAAAAATTAACAATAATAATCTCATAAATATTATTAAAATAGTGCAAAATTACATAAATCCAATAGGTTTAAAATTGCAAAAAATAAAAAAAGTCAAACTGAATAAACTAACCGAACCAATTTGGTTTGGTTCAATTCGGTTTTGACCCTTGTTCATTTCAGTTCGGTTTTGTTTAAAATATTTTTGGTTTAGTTTGGTTTTATATATTTTTCAACCGAACCGACCATTTTTTAATTTTAATCTTGATGAAAAACGGCTCCGTTTTGATCTCCTTGCCCTATCAGCATTGTTTTTGATATGTCAACTATTATACATGCCAATTGAAAGTTGGATAAAATTCAAAGAAGTCGAAAAATTAACTGTCTAAATTGATACAAATTAAAAGATAGGATTATTTAGAAAATTGGCTTACAGTTGAGGATAAATGGGACCATTTTTCCAATCCTTAGCAGGTTATCGCAGCTTTCGTGGGAGGAAGTTATGAGGAAATGTGAAGTTGAACACTGTGATGTGTATAACGTGCAAACATATGGGCAATTTTGTTGTGTGTTTGTGGAATTTTTATGTTGCTAGATAATGTTATGTTGTCTTATCCTTATCAACATGTTTTGTAGATTTCATGATGTTGATAATCTGTGACCATCACTCTTTCTAAGTTGCTAGAGGTGCTTGGATTTTTTACCGACTGAACTTTACTTGTTTAACTTGCGGTGATGAATGTGGTAGTGTATATCTTTTCATTCATAAGTGTGACCGCTGTGGAATTTGGTTGTTTAAAAAATCTGACTTGATTTTCAGTTTTCTTCCTTGAATGAAACAGAGAAATGTAATAATAATTACTAACTTTGCAATTCCATTTCCTAGGCACCTGTAATAATCTTTGTAGAGGATTTTGACCTTTTTGCTGGTGTTCGTGGCAAGTTTATACACACCAAGCAGCAGGACCATGAGGCTTTCATTAATCAACTTCTAGTGGAACTGGATGGGTAATTGGCAGCTTCTTTCCTAGTTTAACTTATTATGCCAAGTAAATAATGCAAAATGCAGCAATTATATGACGTGACTTCATCTCTTTCTTGTTTCTGCCTATGTACTACTGCACTTTTTTTTTTTTAACATATGTAATAATACATAATCATAGTACAACAATGATGTTCTGGACCTGTTAATAGTTACAAGAAATATTAATATACGTATAGACCATCATGTTAAACAACAATGATGTTCTAGACCTGTTAATAGTTACAAGAAATATTAACATACGTATAGACCATCATGTCAGCGGGCATTAAATGACTTCATAGGTTCATCCACATCTTGACTTTTTTAACTTCAAACTTTAGTTGATCTTTGACTTTTTTTTAAGTCATTGTACACAGCATAATAATTCTATTTTGGGACTATTTATGTGATAATTCAATTGAAGTCATTATATTCCTATGTGGTTAGCATCTCAAAATTCAAATTATGAATTTTCAGATTTGAGAAACAAGATGGAGTTGTTCTGATGGCTACCACTAGAAATATCAAGCAAATTGACGAGGCTTTGCAACGGCCTGGTCGTATGGATAGAGTATTTTATCTTCAACAGCCAACTCAAGCAGAAAGGGAAAAGATTTTGAAGAATTCTGCAAAAGAAACCATGGATGAAGACCTCATTGATTTTGTGGACTGGAAAAAGGTAATTTCAGTTAGGCCAGGAATTGTGCATGCTTATGGTGAAATCACCAGTAAATAAGTACTCTTCTAGAAACCAGTTTGTACGTGAAAGTTTTGAACTTTACTGTTTTCCCCCCTTTGGGTTGGGAAATCTTGGGTTTTGAAGCCTTAGGCATTGTTCTTCATGTGATTTCTCGTGATATATCGGCTCTTGCTATTTTCAGGTCTCTGAGAAGACTGCTCTTTTACGGCCTATAGAATTAAAACTCGTTCCTGCTGCTTTGGAAGGCAGCGCTTTTCGGAATAAATTTGTTGATGCAGATGAACTTATGAGCTACTGTAGTTGGTTTGCAGTAAGAACTTAATTTGACGAAATAATATTCTCTAATCCATATAATTATCTGAGTTTCTTATGATTGTTAATTTGATTGTTCTACTTAATGCTGAGTAACTTTGTGATCACATACGTTATTTGTTCTCTTTTCTAAGCTCTTGAATTCCTTCATTTAAATTGATAATTAGCTCAGTTTGCCTTTTTCTGTTTGCTTTATTTTAGTTTTTCATTCATAACTGTTTCTTCTGATTATTTCATTCAGAATATCTAAAGTCATCATGTTTAATTCTAGACTTTCAGTGCTATTTTCCCCAAATGGGTTCGGAAAACCAAAATTGCAAAAAAGATGAGTGGGATGCTGGTAAATCATCTGGGGTTAGAATTGACTAAAGAGGATCTTCAGAGTGTAGTTGATATAATGGAACCATATGGTCAGATAAGCAATGGAATGGAACTTCTGAATCCTCCACTTGATGTAAGAAATTGCTATTTGACCATTTGTATGGATATATTTACTGCAACTTACAAGCCATTTTTCCCTTGTGCTGTTGTGAAAGTTTAACTAACAGGAATTTGGGATGTTATAGTGGACAAAGGAGACCAAGTTCCCACATGCTGTTTGGGCTGCTGGGCGTGGTCTTATTGCACTGCTATTACCCAATTTTGATGTTGTAGATAATCTATGGCTGGAGCCATTTTCTTGGCAGGTTAGTCCAGCCATAATTCTTGTGACTACATAAGCTCAATTCTGATACTCTGGGAAGGGTTTTAGAATTTTTCAAATAGTTATAAAGCTTTCTATAACCATGTTGTGGATGGTAATGTTCAGATTTAACAATGGGATTATTGAAATGGAAAATTAAGTCATTTGCATATGGGCCAGATGAGAACTAAAACAGTTGATCTGAAAATAAAGATTTTGTTTCAGGAGAAATAAAATGACAAAAGGCCTGAATTATTTTCTATAACTTTTAGATCTTTCATTTCTGATACGCTAAGGGTGGACTTCAAGGGAATTAAAACATTGTAGAAGTACATGTTTAACCATGTAGTGTTGAAATATATGTCCATTGAGTTAAGCTAATTACGGTATTATTGACCACGAGAGAAGCTGGCAACATGAAGTTGTATCTCCTTTAGGGTTAATGTATCAATTGTCATAGTGAGATTATTTTTGCATTCAGAGATAGAAATGCTAAATTTTTTTTATCACTTATTTTTTCAGGGAATTGGATGTACAAAGATCAGTAAGGCCAGAAATGAAGGTTCCCTAAATGGGAATGTGGAATCAAGATCATATCTTGAAAAGAAGCTCGTCTTTTGTTTTGGTTCGTATGTTGCATCCCAACTACTACTTCCCTTTGGTGAAGAAAGTTTCCTTTCTTCTTCGGAATTAAGACAAGCTCAGGAGGTTGGTCTCGTTCAATAATTATTCCTATACTACAGACTTTCATTCAAGCACTACGTACCTGATTATTTATTGCAACAGATAGCAACACGGATGGTGATTCAGTATGGATGGGGCCCCGATGACAGTCCTACAATTTATTATAGTAAAAATGCGGTATCCCATTTCTACCATTGCAAAATATATTATTTATTTAACAAGGAAAAAAATTGTTGTGCTTCAATTTCTTCATTCTAGTTTTATGAACTGCTTTGAATAATTGTTACGGTAATATTGCCACATGTTTACTCAAGCTGATGGTGAAATACAAGCATGTATTCTGCTTCAGCTTATTTGAAATCAACTTTAGCCTTATGGTTATTCATCACTATGCCAGTATTCTTTCTCTGAGTATTTGATAGTTTATGCCATCCAACAATTCCAATAGGAGTTTTGAGCTGCCAACTAAATATATTTGTGCTGGATGTTTTCCTTTCTATAGGTTACTTCTTTAAGCATGGGAAACAATCACGAGTACGACATGGCATCCAAAGTTGAAAAGGTATGCTTGTACTTGCTATAGTGACTTCTTGCACATGTTAGTCATGGAACAACGCTAGTACCTAATGCTTATTTATGAGATTAGTTTATGATCTCATATGTTTGTTATGTTTGCAGATGTATGATTTAGCATATCTTAAAGCAAAGGAAATGCTTCAGAAGAATCGTCGAGTACTTGAAAAGATTGTTGATGAATTACTCGAATTTGAGATCTTGACTGGAAAGGTTTGTAGCTGCTAGCCTAACACAGTTACTGCCATACTTCTTTCAAAAAGCTTCTTGATTGGACTCATGCATTATGGAATCTCCAATAAACTATTGGAGTAATCTATCTTATATGGTCATTACACCTGCTATTGAGAAAATCACCATCTTGAATAAATTGACTAAATACAATTAACATTTGTTTTTGTTATTAGACTGAACATTTTTGTATTACGGAAATCTCGTAATTGCCAAACAAAAATTTCAATGTGCTTTTTTTAACTTCAATCGTGCTTTTTTGTAAAAACAATTTCTAGTTGACTACTAGTCTCTATCACACATAGAGGAGCGACTCTAAAATGTGAAGGCTTATGTGTAAAATTGTGTCGGAAGCAATCAATGTAGGTATCCTCATATCAAGTATTTGTTGATGTGTGATTTTCTTTGTCTAAGTTTTTACTTGAGTAGAAGTTGTGAGAAACATGATGACTCATTTTAGCTTTGCTTTGTGTTTCTGTCTGTGTTGTGACTGGTTGTTTAGCGATTGTCAATTTTTTAGTGTACAACAAATATGATTTCCATATTCTTGATGTTAAGTTCACTTATAATTTGCAGGATTTGGAAAGAATTATAGAAAATAATGGTGGGATTCAGGAAAAAGAGCCCTTTTTCCTTTCTAAGGCCAATAGTATAGAGGTATGTTCCAACTCTTCCTTCTTCATTCTTTCCCTGCCCTCCTCTCTCTGTTCTGGGAGTTTTTTTTATTTTTTTCTTTTTTCCATTTGTTCTTGTCTTCTATAGGATTAATTTTCTTTTGTTGATATCTACAAGCTTTGACATTGAGTTGGTTATGTAAATATTTGTATATAGACTAAGCCTCTCTATTGCATACTTGATATTTTTCAGCCAGTGTCTAGCAACTTTCTTGATACTGGAAATGGATCGGGACCTGCTCTTCTAGGCGCATCTAACTAGGATAAAGGAAACATCAACTTTTAAGTATACGTTGGTTGTTGGATGTGAAAGCCATACAATGAGCTAAAGATTGCTTTACGTATAGGTTCAACTTAATGTATCAAAATGTCTCTTTTGCTTCTGAAATATTATGGAAACAGGCTGTACAGCGAGTGTAGGTTTAGTTGAGAAGAGGTTCTATTTTTTTTTTCCTTCTCAACTGTCAGTTATGAGTCATTTAGGATTGGAGCAAAAGGCTTCCCATTTCAAATTGTAATTTGATTTTTCAGCAACGAAAAGCATTAGAATTGGAAAAATCTGTTTTCAACCTTTTCTCTTTTTAGATACTGTATTATAGGGATCTGGCTTGAAAGATATAGTATTATAACCTACTCATTTGGCATGAAGGATACACCTATCATGGGACTCTGATTTGGAGTAAAATCAACAATTTGGTATGGATGTATTTGCAGGAATGAGAAGCGCAAAAATTCATATTGACAAGTAATGAAGTTATGAATAAGGTAACATTTCATTCATTATTTGGAATGATCTGCATTACACCTTCAGCAGAACTCAGAAAACAAGTTCAAGGTGAAAGTACAAGAAAAAAATTTACATAAAATAGAAAAATTACTCAGGGACAGCAGTCTAAGGAAGTTGTAACTACAGAAGGCCAATTACAGGTGAGTTGCTAAAGACTTGCTTCTCTTTACTAGGATTATGTGATCCATTGTGACACATACTTTTCCTTCTTGGTTTTGCTTCTCCAAGCATTGTTATGACATCCCTCATAGATGGTCTGTCCTTAGGGTTCTTTGCTGTGCAAAGAATCGCAATTCGAAGAACAAGAAGCATCTCTTCCTGCACATGTTTGCACTGTGCTGCAATGCTGGGATCTAATGTTTCTCCTAATGCTCTGTTGCTTCTAATCTTTCTTCGAATCCATTCAACAATGTCTGTAGCTTCCCCAAATGTGGGGTCTAGAGGTTTTTTCCCAGTCAGAAGCTCCAGAAGTACAACACCAAAGCTGTAAATGTCACTCTTCTCATCAACCTTCAGAGTGTACCCATATTCTGTCATATCAAGGCATACACATTGGTGAACCTCAATGAAAATATAATAGATTTCACTAGCAAAAACAGTTGATCTTACGAATGTAAATGAGAAACTTACCAGGTGCAATATATCCATAAGATCCTGCCACCATGGATACTGTCTCGTTCTTGTGAACCATCATCCTTGCCAATCCAAAATCTGCTATCCTTGCGTCTAGGTTTGCATCAAGCAATATATTGTTGGACTTGATATCTCGGTGAATTACTGGTGGATAGCAATCATGGTGGAGGTAGTTCAACCCTTGTGCAACCCCAACTGCTATGTTGTACCTTGAGACCCAATCAACCAGCATCTTTCCAGCTTCTTTACTGTGCAAAGCTGACCAAAGATTTCCATTAGGCATGTATTCATAAACCATCATCACATCTGCTTCATTGTGTAGATATCCTAATAACCGAACAATGTTTCTGTGCCGGAGCCTTCCCAACAGACTCACTTCTGCAAATAAATCATCCCCATTTTCGATGTCTGTGTCTGTTCTCCATAGCTTCTTAACTGCCACATTCATGTGCGGCCTATTGACTTCAGCCTTGTAGACAATCCCTGTCCCTCCCATGCCAATGACATTTGCTTCCTTTATGCAAGCTAGAATATCACTGCTAGTGAAACTAACTCGCTGGAATGCTACTAGTACCCATGGCCATTCTTTGCTGCTCTTCTTAAAACAATCATAAAAGAAACTGTTATACAAATCCCATCTTTTATACAACCATCTTCCAGCTATAAGTGCAATGCCAAGAGATAAAATCACTGAGATACCAATGATGAATCCGATAATGATGTGATGAATGCGCAGATTCTCTCTTTGCTTTGGCGTTGAGGAGGTATCAGAACATGGTGGAAGTACGCCATCACAGAGACCAACATTGCCAATAAGATCATTAGGATTTATAGTCACTAAAATGCCATTAGAAGGAACTGGCCCCTCAAGCTTGTTGAATGATAAATCAACCATTTCCAGAGCTGGTGAAGTACCAAAATTCTTTGGAATTTGACCAACCAAAGAATTGTTGGACAGGTCAAGAATGGCTAATGTAGGCATTGTTGAGATTGCTTTTGGGATTTCTCCTGTGAGCTGATTGTTTTGAAGGTTCAGATTCACAAGCTTTTCACATGAAGCAATGCTTCCTGGAAGCGTCCCAGATAAATGGTTGCTTGAAAGATCAAGCAGTGCAAGTGATGGGCAGTCTTGGAATTGGTCTGGGATTTTGCCTTTCAAGTTGTTGTTGGAGGCCATAAATGTTTGAAGGTTAGGAATGGTGAGGATGTTATAGGGTAGAGATGATGCAAGGTGGTTTCGAGATACGTCAATGAAAGATAGTGAGGTAGACATAGCAATGTCATCAGGTATTTCACCAGTGAGATTGTTGTTAGCCAATTCTAGCCTCTGAAGTATTGGCAGATTTCCCAGGCCAACTGGAATTGACCCGGAAATTAGATTATTTTGGATTCGAACACGGACTAATGACTTGCAGGTGGTGAGACCTACAGGGATTGGACCTGAGAAAGAGTTATTGAAGAGAATGAGTTTAGTGAGATTGCCAGATTGACATAAACCTGGCGGAATGTCACCAGATAATGAATTTGATGACACATCTAACCAATGCAATGGTGAATTCTGTCCGAGGTTTATCGGCAAAGGGCCTGTTAAAGAATTCTTCCATAGCTCAAGTACCTCCAATTTGGTCAACTCACCAATCTTGGTTGGAATTGGACCTGTCAGCTTGTTGTACATCAAATTCAAGAGCTGCAAATTCTTCAGTTCTGCTATCTCCTGTGGGATCTCTCCTGAAATCTGATTATCAGAAAGATCCAGAAACTGTAGTGATGTAATGTTTCCAAGTTCTGGTGGAATCTTTCCTGTGAAATTGTTCTTGTACAGATAAACAGTTGTAAGATTCTTCAGCCTACCCAATTCAGCTGGAATCTGACCACTCAGAGTGCCAACTGCCAAGTCAAGGTACCGCAGATTTGTGAGATTGCCAAGCTCTGCAGGGATTTCACTTTCAAATTCATTATAACCAAGAATAATAGTCTCTAGAGAAGAAAGTTGGCCAATCTCTGTTGGTATCTTTCCAGTCAGATTATTACCAGAAAGACCAAGAAACTTCAATTTCTGCAGATTCTTGAAAGAATCAGGAATCGAACCTACAAAGAAACTGCCACGAAAATCTAAGCTTTCAAGTGATGTGGCATTGCCAAGATCTTCAGGAAGAAATCCTGAGAAATTGTTGCTTGATGCATTGACTGAAGTCAATCCGGAGGCTCTTCCAAGACCAGTAGGAAAGCTGCCAACGAAGTTATTCTGACTCACATCAATAATTCTCAGTGAAGTAAGACCTCCAAATGATTTTGGCAGTGAAGAAATAAACTCATTGCAGGAAATATCAAGAACAGCAAGATCACGCAGGCCTTGAATATGATCTGATACATTGCCACTGAGATTCATGTTGGAGAGCAGAAGCTTCTCAACAAGCCCTTTGGAGTTGCACCCAATTCCTGTCCAATTACAGTAATGTGAATGATTCTCATCTGCATTGCTTGGCATGATCCAATCCTTGAGGTGATTCGACGAATCAATCAGGCTAGACCTTATAGAAAGTAGAGTTGACAATTCATCACCACCCTCAACAAGAACAATAGAAAGACCAATGAAACAAGAAAAGAACAGAAACTTGATCTCCATTTTCTTGTTCTTTAGTGTATGTTGAAATTTTTCTTTTTAGTTATGTGACATTTTCAGCTCTATAGCAGAAGAAGAAGAAGAAGAAGAAGAAGATTGTAGCAAAGAAAAGGGTGTTATATGAAAAAGAGAGAAGTTAAATAAGAAGCATCAATGTTGCTATAATTAATGAGTGATTAGTGTTTAATTTAATTGTGTTTACGTGGGTTCTTGGGATCTGAACCAGCTAATTATCTGTACTGAGTGACTGTAAAGCTTTGGACTTATTAGAAATCTTTCAGACACTAAAACATGGAGAGAATGTGTTTTCAGAGATAGTGTATATATGATAATGATTTTGTTGTTGTTGTTTATAGCATTGATCATGGTCAACCCATGTGGATTAATCAATAAACTAGTTACAATGATTTTAGTCTTTATATAATTTTCATTAATTGTTCTAGTTCTAGACAATTAAACTGAAAAAATGTACTTGCATTCCTATCTTCTGTTACCTTAAGAGATGCTTTGTTTATTTTAATGACTCTGTTCTGTCATTGCTCATTGTGACTAATATTGTAGAAGAAAACATTTCTGAAATCTTATAAGCTTATGTTTTCCATGGAAGAGTTGCACAACAATTCCTTTATTCATGACAATATGAAGAAGAATGGTGTAGCTGCACCTTGTTTCCTCCTGAAGTTACCATTTGCATGGCACATTTAACCTTAGTTGTGGTTAGGACTATAAATGAGCACAATTGGTAATAAGCTACTACTCTGGTATATTAAATCTCGTTTAATAAATTATAACTTATTTCGAAGAATGGGACCCTAATTGAATAGTGATAAGGGCAGATTTATTTGTTAGTTTAATTGTTTTTGAGGTTCAATAAATAACCTTTTTTGGATAATAATTTAGCCAAAATTTGGATCAAAGTAGCAAATCAAAATTCTAATCAGATTTAAAATATAAATATGAATGTGTATTCTTATCCCTCTTAGGCCAAAAAGTGGATACTCTAATATGTTCATCATATGTTCACCACCAACATGATTGCAATTTTTTTTTTTGACAACCAAACATGATTAATTTGGTGTAGAGGAATCTTCCCCATGTTACAGGATTAAAATGGAAAATTAAAAACAAAATAGACAACTTGGAACTTTCTAAGAGAAAGAAAGCAAATGGGTCCATGGAGGGGAAGTGTTCTACAACAATCATTGTCTTTCTCTACCAAACACCATTCCATCTTTGCCAAAAACATATAATTAATTAATTAATTAATTTAGTGCCTGATTTATAAGTTCTGCACATGCAGCACATCTGGCTCTTACCAATTATTACACCATTTTTTTTAATAAGATAAGCATCTAAAATGAAAGAAGGGGGGTAAGGCAATTAAAGGGTAATGATTCAAACCATAATGATACATGGTGTAGAGGCTGGAGGCCATGTGCAAAAGGGCAACTTCCTAAGAACATGACTTAATTTTTTTTTCTTTTTCCATTATTGATTTTCTTGGGACATCCTCACATTGCAATAAGGAAGATAAGTATAATAGTATCTTTTGTTATATATTTTGTGTTTGCCCATTTGAGAACCAATAAAGAGTTGCAAAGATTAGGTGCCCCACATGGGTTCATGCCAAAGCCACCTCCTTCTTCAATCATTTCATCAATCAATTTGAGTCCTTAAGCCAAAATTAAAATGAAGAAGAGGAAGAAAGTGAAAGTAGAGGATCCAAGTTGGGATACAAAATTGTGGAAGTGCATATGAAAAAGTAATGGGTACTCCCACTAAAATGAAATTGAAATGTATATAATAATTATAAAGTTAATATCATCATCAAACTCTAATATCAACAATCAATTTGCTATTAATGATCCAAGTGAAAGTAAAAAAA
>CATIWK010316734.1:0-16250 GCA_949634005.1 Mallotus japonicus | reverse complement strand
ATATTTAAGTATTTCATTGCAACGAAAAAGACATCAATTAAAGGACAACTAGCTGTACCCACTTTGGCCCTTTCTTCGGTTCCATTATTGTCAACCAATCGTTTCCACTCCGGCATTATTATCACCAAATTTGAACTATCCACCAACCATTTCTATGTAATTATATTTGATTGAAAAATACTTCAAACCAAAGTTCATTTGTAATCAGACGTGATTGAATATATGATTGCGATTCCATTTCCAATATATATATATATATATATATATATATATATTTATGATTGCGATTCTGTGAAAAGATATATAATGATTCTGCCCACGTGTATGCATGTGTCTATATGTATAAAATATATACGAATTAAATGTTAATTTAACTTGTTAACTTTCTTGTCAATTTCTAGTTCGACTTGAAATCAATAGACAACCTTTTTTGTTTTGAGACCAAATTAACTCAATTCTACTACAATACAACAAGAGCTCTCTGTTTTATGTTTTTAGATAATAGAATTTATATTTAAAATGTTTAAATTATAAAATCTCAAACACTTAAAAATTTATGAAAATAACAACAAATGAAAATTAAAAAAAGAGTAATTAAACCTAATTAGAGATAAAATAGAAGTTAACCTAATTAGAATAGAAAATATACTTTCAACTACATTAGAATTACATTTTAATTGATTTAATTTAATTTAATTTTGTTAGAGATAAAATAGAAGTTAATCTAATTAAAATGGGAAACATACTTTCAACTATATTAAAATTATATTTCAATTAAATTAATTTTTATTTGAAATAAAATAGAACTTAACCTAATTAAAATATGAAATAGACTTCTATCAAATTAAAATTATATTTTAATTAATTTAATTTTACTTTTATTAGTAAATGACTAATAAAAGGACACATGATATACCGGACTTACCTTCTAGAGTATTTTCATGGAAAATTACAAGATTTGAAGAAACAATTGTACGACAAAGAAATATTCGGCAAAGTAGTAGTCCATGTCCATGTTATTGAATATTTTGTGATGTTGGAATTTAACCATTTGATCTATGACAAAAAAAAATTCCGAAAAGAGGATTCTCACATGTACACATTCTGGTAATACTAAAACATGGTTATAAGATAGCAAGTGCAGACGAATTCAACAAATTTGTTAGTGCCGAGATTCCAAATGAGAACAAATATCCAGAATTATATAGAATGGTTGTCAAGCATTTGATGCATGGCCCATGTGGAGAGGAAAATCCAAAATGCTCTTGCATGATTGATGGAAAAAGTGCAAATTTAATTATCCTAGACCATACGTCTCGCAAATAATACACGGACATGATGGATACCAATATAAAAGACCTAAAAAAAAATGGACTACAGGTATATATTTTAAATTTTCTTCTCATCATATTAAAAAATGAAAATATTAATTTAAATTTTATTTTACTTTCAGGTTAAAAAGGTAAATTTTTTTTTTTGGAAGATTTTAAAAAGGTAAATACGATTTTAGACAATAGATAAATCGTCCCTTACAATCCATATCTACTAACAAGATATGACTGCCGTTTATAAATGTTGTGGTGAATTAAAAAAAATCCTTCACAGTTTAAATTGCATAATTACATTCATCCATTTTAATCTATTACTAAATACATCACTCTGTTTATTTCAATCATCATGATTTAATACTATTTTGAAAAAAAAATAAATAGAAAAATGTTACAACTAAAATTAAATCTTATAATGCCATTTTAATATTTTAAATAGAGTGTTTACCTCTTAACTATTCCATAGTGTTAGTAATTTTTTTTTTTAAGAACGATTACTTTTTTATCGGTGGAGGGAGAGGGGGATTTGAACCTCCATTTTACCAGGGAGTTTATCTCGTGGCTGAAACTAACCAGTTTAAGATGGATAGTTCAAACATGGTTTTTTCCCTAAGAGCTAGACCCCTAGGATTTGAACTTATAACCTCTAAGGTTATGGGTTCAACTCTTACCACTTGAACCAAGTGGTAAGGGCGTGTTGGTAAATTCATTTATGATTAATAAATACGAACTATTAAATTAATAAAATTTGTCCAACGCTTCTATTGATCAAATCATAATAGAACAATAGGACAGCTTTTTTATTTTTATTTTTTTCCTTTGAACTGATTTCAACGGTACACTTAACTGGAATATTGGGACCAATTTTGTGACACCGACAAAGGAAAAAATTTACCAAAGAAAGAGCATACATACTATTATTATTAAACATATACTTTTATTATTATTATTATTATTATTATTATTATTATTTAAATGAAAGTTTCTTTTTTTTTGAGAGAATTTAAATGAAAGTTATTTATTTTAAATGAAAGTTATTTATTTATCTAACAATTTGATATTAACTTAATATAATTATAATGCAACCCACCACTTGGCTCAAGTAGTAAGGGTGGTGCCTATGACCCTTGAAGGTCATAGGTTCAAGTCCTAGGGACGCTTTAATCGTTGAACTACCTGCCTTGGGCTGACTAGTTCTAGTCACGGGGTCGGCTCCGTTTAGAGGTTGAGGGTTCAAATTCCCCTCCCCCTTACCTCTGGACCAAAAAAACTTAATATAGTTATAATTCATTGTAATTTTGATAAATCTTTTATTTAAATAAGGGAAAATTATATTAAAAATTCTAAACAGCATTTGCAAATAAAACCTTAATTTAATTTTACTGTCAATTTTATCGACAATGTTTCAAAAGTTTATAAAAATAACCCTCCATTAAAATTCCTTTAACAGACAGCTGATGTGACCATTAGTGGAGCCCATTTTCTGACACGTGGAACATGCAAGTGCTGACTGGATTTGAGTAATTACATATAGAACCCTAACCTTTATTAAACTTGCAAAATAAACCCTAACACAAAATATTTAAATAATTTTAATTAAAAATTAAAAATTTATTAACATTATTAGAATAATTTTAGTAAAATAAATAATAGAAATAAGTATGAAATTCAATGCTTTATTATTAATAAAATATTCTTAAACATTCAAAAATTTCTAAAAATTACAACACATAATTTGACATATATTTTAAAATTAAGAAAATATAAAAATATGAAAATTCAAAAAAAAATACTAAAATGGATAACCGATCAGTGATAACTAATGAAATTATTTTTGTGATTAATTTCACTCCAATTTGATAATAGAAATAAGTGAGAGATTCAATACTTTATTATTAATAAAATAATTTTAAATATTAAAAATTTCATAAAGAAATATAAAACATAATTTAACTTATATTTTAAAATTTAAAATATATAAAAATATAAAAATTGATGAAATTTTTATGAGATCAATGCTACTTCAATTTGATAAAATTAAAACTATTTTATAAAAAACAAAAACTTATTTTTATGTTTATATTTATGTATTTTATTATGAAAAATTTCTTGTATCTGTTTTTACAATAAAAGAATATGAAAATTTTTAAAATATAAAAATATTAAAAATTCAAAAAAAAATACAGTAAGAACATTTTTATAATAAAATACATAAAAATAATATTTTTATAGATTAGTTTTAGTTTTAATTTTATCAAATTGGAGTGAAATTAATCACAAAAATAATTTCATTAGTTATCATAATAAGTTATCCATTTTATTACTTTTTTGAATTTTTATATTTTTATATTTTTCTTAATTTTAAAGTATATGTTAAATTATGTGTTCTAATTTTTAGAAAATTTTTAAATATTTAAGAATATTTTATTAATAATTAAGCATTGAATTTCATACTTATTTCTATTATTTATTTTATTAAAATTATTCTAATAAATTTTTAATTTTTAATTTAAATTATTTAAATATTTTGTGTTAGGGTTTATTTTACAAGTTTAATAAAAGGTTAGGATTCTATATGTAATTACTCAAATCCAATCAACACCTACAGGTCCCACGTGTTAGAAAATGGGCTCCACTAACGGACACGTCAGCTGTCCGTTAAAAGAATTTTAACGGAGGGTTAGCTTTGCAAACTTTTGAAATGTTGTGGGTAAAATTGATAGTAAAATTTAATTATGGTGTTATTTGCAAGTAGTATAAAAGGGTAAGGTTTTTTTTTATGTAATTTTTCCTTTCAATAATTATATGATATTCCTTCAATATTTTTTTATAATTAATATTTTTCTCAACTCTAAAACTAATTATATATAAAAAAATATTATGGTCATAATTAATCATAAGATAATAAAAAATCATTAGTTATTTTCTTAATAAAAGGTTTATTTTGAAAACAATTGTAGTACATTTGACAATATAATTGGTTTGGGATAATATAACAAAAATAAATACATGTTATTATAAAATTCAAACTATTTATTGTTGTGTATAATTCGCAAGTGCACAGAGTCGTCCAAGTAGTAAAAATATCGATCCCACAAGGAGTGGATGTTGAGTATTGAATTACTTTTTATGTTTATTTGTCTAGACAATCGAAAAGGATATCACAAAAAACTAAATAAAAACTTTAACTGAAGCTGTAAATTAAGCTAAGAAATAAAACTTAACTACTAGAAAATTTATCAATATAACTAATGTTAGGGTTTTTATCCCTGGCTCAATTGTATCTAAAATGATCATGTTAATCTCCTCATCACTTATAAATTTATTCAATTTTCTAGGCATCTTTATGCATATGAATGTCTCTCTCAAGCACTCGCATAATTTTGTTAATTGTAATAACTACTCAAGTGGTTAGCTTTTGCTCTTAAGAAATTTATTGCTCTCGATAATTGAGCAAGCCAGTCAAGGAATATTAACAATCAAACTGTCTCTCAACCAATTTGACTAATTAATAGATTGTTATTTTGTTCTCAATAAGGATCTTTTCTCGATCTCACCTCACCATCTAAAACAATTCCTAGGGTGATCAAGTCTAAGAAAGCATTATGTTCAATAACAATCATGGATTATATATGATTAGTGATAAGGAATTTAACCTATTAAGTCCATACTTGAGTTGGGTCTAAAAACCATAACTATTAATTTAACTACTCATGGAAATAGTAAAAAGAAAAGAAGAATAAAATGAATTAAAAATGACAAGCATAAACATTATGTGATATGAAATGAAATACAAGGATAATTAGAAGGAAAAACACCCTTTTTTCCTCTTGAATATGCTTGCAAATTGTTCTTCAATTCTTAATTCTTCATAACTAATTAAAATTATGAAACAAAGTTGTTCTTGTTGAATTATCAAAGTAAAGTGCTCTAAATAATCCACAGCCAACCTCTCTTTTAGAGGCAAATAAAGACTATTTATAATTGTCCCCATAAAACCCTAAAAATACTTTCCTAAAATGAAATTCTGCCGAAGTGCACGGTTGTGCACTTCATATGCACGGTTGTGCACTTCTGAAGCTTCACAAATTCATCGAGTCAGGTATGCCCATGCACCCCCTGGTGCATGGCTGTGTACCCACTGTTGCACGGTTGTGTACTTCATAATGCACGACTGTGCATCATCTCTTCATGCAAAGTGAAATGTTTAGGCTCAAGTATGGTCGTGCACACCCTTATGCACAACTATGCATGCCTCTTCACCTTCATTTCATGGAGATTTCAAGCTTTTCTTTTCAAGTTCTAGTATGGATTCCACTTGCATTGATCCAAACTTGGGCACACCTAACCAATTAATACCAAAATACCAAAATGAAAAAAAAAACAAAAATCAACAAAAGTTATAAAAACCTTTAAAAATTTAAGTTCTTAAGAATTTAATTAATGATGCTAATATTCATGACTAAAACAAACATTTTAACACATAACAACTCAACTAATTAGTGCTCAAAATCCACTATTTTCACACTTATCATTTACATTTTCAAGCAGTATCATAATAATATATAATTTTTTATCAGGTATGTTCCAGTATGAAAGCTATTAAATACTTGTATAAGTATATATACAAAGGGCATGATAAAATAGTAGTCCATGTTGGAGCACATGATAGTGAAAAACCAGTATATGAGATACAACAATATCAAGGTGCAAGATGGATATCTGCTCAAGAAGCTCTGTGGAGAATATTTAAAATTTGAAATGGATAAGATAAATCTAGGGGTAATAAACCTCTTGCTACACTTTCCAAACAGAAAAATGGTTATATTTTGGCATAAATAAAACTTATAGAAGATTCTGTTGTGGGACCATATCAAAATGACAATGCTCATAAAATGTTTCCATACGTGCGCCATTGATGAAGATGCAAGGGGATTGTTATATAGGGAATTTGTAAAGCATTATGTTTGGAATAAAGATCAACGAAGATGGACGAAAAGAAAGATAAGAAAAGTGATTTGTCATGTTAATGCAGCAAACCCGATAAAAGGTGAGAGGTATTACTTAAGATTGCTATTTAGTCATGTGAGGGGACTAAAATCTTTTGATGACTTGCTTACAGTAGATGGTGTGGATCCAATATTTAAAGAATCAGCAATAAAAAGAGGATTACTTGAATCTAATCATAGCGTCTCATAATGTATGTGCGAAGTAGTGGCATTCAAGATGCTAAGAGAGCTCAGAAGACTATTTGCTATATTGTTAGTATGTTGTGAATCGACAAATGTCAGAAAATTATGGGAAGATGAAGATTTCAAGAATATGCATAAAAATTTAGTAGAAACTCAGATAGCATGTACACTTAAAAGTATCTAGTCCTACTTATAAAGTATGGGAAAGGATATAAGGAGTTATGATCTCCCTCAAATACCACATAATCACCTACCATAAGAAATAAACAATAATAGAGAAATCGCAGAAGAAATGTCAATACAAATCCCCCAAGAAGATATGGATGCGATAATGAAGTTGAATAGGGAACATAAATATACGTACACAATAATTCTAAATTGAATTAACATTTTGTGGACATGGGTGGCAGAGCCAGTTTCTCAACACATGTACGAGATATTTGATTCCAATTGTTATTGATATGGGAGGGACATCCCAGAGGCGCTTTATGAATTTAGAGTCACCACCCAATCATAGTTAGAAAATGGAAAGTAGATAAATGAAACTCATTTTCCTTGTTAGAGATTTTGGATTCAGAGAGTAGCATCTACTTGACTATTTCTTAATATACATATCCTAAATTGCTTATCTCATCACCTTAGTTTCAATTTTAATAATACATTTACCACACTTGATGATTAGTTATTTTAATTAGATACTGCATTGATTGATAATTAGCGTGCAAAATAATTGAATTGGAGCAAATATTGTGCTTACATAAAAAAAACAAGAAATAAGACAAACATAAATAAAACAAGTAAATGACATGCATCTTAAATAAGGCAAGACGACAATTAAACAAATAGCACACAAAGCATGCAAGAGATAATAAATCAAAATAAACAAAATAAAAGGAAAGAAAAGAAAACGAGAAATGGATTAACGATTACAACCCTTGAAATTCCTATTCTAGTAAATACTTCCAAATGAAGTGAAATAATAAAATAGGGATAAGGATTAAGGATTACAACACTTCTGAATTTTCTGTTCAATTAAATACATCAAAAAAATAGAAAGTAAAAGAAAATCATATTCTAATAATTCCTGCAAAATAAAATGTTAGTTTATATACGCATGCAAGCACACAATTCCTCTATTTATGGCAGAATAAATATCAATTATATATTCATCCATTCCCATGAAAACATATTAAACAAGACGAAATAAACAAATTAATGAAAAAAATCAAAGCAAATAAACAAATAAAGATGCTAATGACAATGCACGATTTGGGTAATCGATTAGGATGAATACCTTAAGTGATTTTCAGGCCCAAACTAGGTGATTAATCATAAGGTCATTAGTATTTTACCCGAGTAATGATATGATTGCACATGGTTAAATAAATAAATATGCCAAAATAAGGTGAAGAAATATATTTCTATTGGATATTGACTATTAAATAAATAAATATAAAAGGATGTTTTTAATATAGCCAAAAAATTTATTTTAATAAATACTAAAAATTATATTTTTATCGCAAAAAAAAAATATCTTCATGCATGAATCTATATTTTATATTCATTTTTGCAAAAAAAAAAAAAAAACATCGATTTTGATCGCAAAATGTCAAACTTTATTATGTAAAAATATCAGCTTTATAGCAAAAATAAAAATCTTATCACAAAATAATAATTTTGTAGTAAAGATGTAAACTTTTCATTAAATATGGAAACCATGTCAATAATTTAATAAAAAAAAATATAAATTTATAACAAAATATAAAAATGTGAGCTTTACGTTTCAAAATATGAACTTTATGATAAAAAAAAGTAACAAAATGTAAAATTTTATATTAAAAATATAAACAATATATTAAAACTATCAACTTTGTAATAAAAATATGAATTTTATGATAAAGATGTGACAAAAATATAAATTTTTATATTAAAATGCAAACTTTATATTAAAAGTATAAGCTTTATGAAAAAAAAAATGGAGAATTCATATAAAAAATGTAAAAATTAGTATAAATTGCAAGTTTTAGGATAAAAAAAGAGTTTATTGCACCAATGGTATCTTAACTTTGTCTATATTTCATTTTGGTACTAGATTTTTTATTTTTTCTTTTCAGTTACTGAAGTTCTATTTTTTTAGGTTAAAATACTTCGAACATATCCGATCAAATTTAGCATATGTGACAGCCGGAATAAGTATATTCTTAGTATATTCGTCATGTAAACATCTCATTAAGCAAGTCTAATCATCTTATGGGCCCTAGAAAATAAAATTACTAAAGAAAACAAAATTGAAATGTAAAAACCCTAATAAAATACAAAAACAAGTTTAATAAAAGGAAAAAAATAACTTTAATAAAGACTAACAAATTTGAAAGGAAAAACAATCCTTAGAATGACCATATTTCTTTTCGTTCTTATTCTTTGACAACGATACTTATTGTTTAACAGTGATACTCTGTTCTTCTTCATGAATTCTTCTCATTGATACGCTGTTAAACAACAAGTACCATTGTCAAAAAAGAAAAACAAAGAGAAATATAATCATTTTAGGGATTTTTTTTCCTTTTTAATTTGTTGTATCTTTATTAAAGTTATTTTTGTTTTTTTGTTATTTTTGTCCTTTTTATTAGGGTTTTCACTTTTTCAATTTTGTTCTCTTTAGTAATTTTATTTCTTGGACCCACAAGATGATTAGGTTGCTTACTGGGATGCTTATGTGATGAATATACTAAGAATATGCTTATTTCAGCTGCCATGTATGCTAAATTTGATTGAATATGTTTGAGGTACTTTAACCTAAAACAAAAATAGAACTTCAATAACTGAAAAGAAAAAAATTAAAAATTTGGTGCCAAAATTAAATATATGGCAAAGTTAAGGTACCATTGGTGCAATAAACCCAACATGAAAATTGCAAATGAAAAGAAAGATGAAAATGCAAGTTTTATAGTAAAAATCCCAACTTTATTAAGGAAATTCCATTTTTATGAAAATAAATATCATAAATAAATGAAAGATGCGACTTTATTATGAGGATGATGAAAAAGAATATAAAAATGTAAACTTTAAATATGTGGATAAGAAAAAAAATATTTTATGACAAAATGAGATTTTAATGAGAAAAATCAAATATTTGCCTAAAAATGACTTTATGTTGTAAAATAAATAAAAATATTATCTAGCAAATAAAATGCAAAATTTATTTAAAAATTAAAAGAGAATAATATTCCTACATTAATATTATTGGAAAAATACCAACTTTGATGTAAAAATGGAAACTTTAACAAAAAAAAATAAGAATAAAAATGCAAACTTTATTAAATATAAAAATAAAAATGCAATCTTTTATGATGCAAGTGATAATAGAAATGTCAAATATCACAAGAATACAATATTTATACAAATAAATATTAAATAAATGAACAAGGGCTTTCATATCTATTCCTCAATCTCCACATAGCCACCAAACTACTACTTCACATATATTCACCAAAATTACAAATTCAACTCATATAATAAAATAATGAGAAAAATGCGAAATAATAATGCAATGATGAAAAAGGAGAAAAATAATAAAAAATAAAATCAGGTTTAAAAATGAAAATAAAAATAAAAGAGAAAATGGGTAGAAGAATATATATAAAATGATTATGAAATTGAATTTTTTATTAAAAATGATTAAATGGGTCCTCAGAGGGTTTACCCTTGATGCATGCTTTGGCTTATATATAATTGGGTTTGGATTTTGGATCTAGATCATAAGAGAACATGAGATTTTTAGTTTAAAGTATTTGGAAAATAGGTCTCCATGAGTCTTTCACCCTCGTTTGAAGCTTTAATTTAATGATTTTTTAATGTGCTTTTAGCTTAGGAGAGTCTAAACTAGTCTCTAAAATTGCCCTTAAAATATCAAAAATTCTAAAAAATTGCCAAAAGTCCTATGAAAATCATAACAATGAAATTTATACAAATGTTGAACCCACAATAAAAACCACGCACATGGATAAGAATCCACGCGTGTGGGTTTAATCCATAAACCCACATGTGTGGATGTTTTTTAAATCATTTGAGTTTTAGGAGTCTTTTAGGCCCTTAGGTCCAGTTCAGTAAGATTTTTAGGGTTCTCAGGGGGCTTTGGGGTGTTTAGGTTTGTTTCGGTCTATGGAAGCTTCGATTTAGCATCTTAAAGCCTTAGTTCAAGGTTTTAAAGCCCCGGTTTTGCACCTAAGGTTTGATTTTCAATGTAGAACCCTTACTTGAATGGTCGATCTTTTGAACTTTCAGTTTAAAGAATCGGACTCCCAATTGAAGGATTTAAGTGTATGGTTCAATGATTTGGATGCCCAGTTCAAGAGTTGATGGGTTACTATTTTAGAAGCACACTATGGACAACCTTTTTCAAGGTTATCCTCTGATTAGTCGACAAAAAACTTTCATCATTGGACTACTTTAGAGGACTGTTGAAAATCAAGTGTCAACACATTGGAATATGATGCTTTATTTCCTATTCATTTGCATGAAGAAGGTAAAAAGTTATGTTCTCTTTTAAAGTGCAATTTCAATTTACCAAAATTCTTTGTGGATGATGTGCCTATAAATATAAGACTTGATGAAGATGTGGCTATTTTGTATGATCAATTAGGCTGGACTAAGTTCATCAAAATGAGATACGACACTTTTTATTAACTTACTATTGAATTATACACTACATTAAAATTTATCGATGAAACTAGCAAGATCTTTTCATGTAGATTCTTTGGTAAAAAGTATCATTTTTATTACGCACTTATGTTTGAGATTTTTGGGTTTCACGAAAGAGCGTCGTCCTTTAATGCATTTTAATATGAGGGAATTTTGGGGAGAGATTATAGGGGATAATAAATTTTATGAAGGTGATTCTATGCCTAGTAGGATGATTAGAAATCATTTTTATCTTTTGATACATAATTTCATATGACACTCCATTTTTGAAAGACAAGATACCTCAAAAGTCACATTTAATGAATTGTTCATGTTATATTGCTCACACATTAATACTAGAATCTCTAGTACATATTTTTTTTAGTCTATATGGCGTGTTGTTCAGACAAGAAAAGTAGCTATTGCTCTGGGGTATAAAGTTGCGAGATTAGCTTTTTACTTCTTAACTTTTGATTTGGCTAAACACAACAAAGGAGTGTTAAAGAGAGGGACATTAAATGTAAAAATTCTTATTCAAGCTGAAATCATCATGGAGTGGAGAACCTTACAAGACCTAGACACCCTGAGGTGTTATTTGTTGCGCCAATATGCCTTGCGCCAAGGAATCTTGCCTTCTCCAAATGTTAGAGAGAATGATGAAACAAGTAGCAATGAGAAATGGGCTAAATGAAAAAGTTCATATTTGAGCTTGATGAGTTTTAATTAAAGCTTGAAGAACTAATAAACCAAGAAGCTTAAAAGATCTATTGAGGCGGTCGAATTCATCACTCCATCTCCATCACACTTTGGACCATCTAATTGAGGGGAGTACCTACCTTTTGTTTGAATATTGTGTTTTGCATTTATTTTACGTTTTAGTTTAAATTATGAAGGGAGGGATTATGCATCTTATTGTTATTTGATTTTTATTGCATTTAGTTTATTTTAGGATAAGATAATGCATTACACTTAAGTTTTTTAAACTTATTCATATTAAGAGTTTAATTAATTAGATGAAGTTTTCTTGAAGAAGTATGATAATCTCCAATAAATGTTTAGTTTAGATCTTCAAAGTTAGAAAAATAATTTGTGGTTAAGGATTTTTGAACTTTAATAAAACTAATGCTTACTTTTCTATTAAGTAATTGAATTTGGATACTTGATGTTTGAGAAAGATGCTTGTAAGTAGAAATTAAAATCTAATTCTTAGGTTAGTCAACTCCAACACATAACTTTGTACCTATGAAATAAAAAAAAATGAGATGGAGCATAAAACACACTCGTTAATAAATTGTTTGGGAGGTAATGCTTAAAGTTTTAAATGTTATAAGCTCTTTCTACTCCAATGCTCTAAATTTGAGTATGAGTATCCAAAGGACCCTTTTAAGGTATCCATACTGAGTAATACGAGAAAGATGTGGGATACTGAGACTAGGAAAGCCTTCAATAAAGCAATTAAATAAAATGTTTAGGTGATTACTTTGTCTGCTTTAGATATTAGACTTGCTAAGCGTTGTAATGATTTTTATTTACTTTCAGTTTTCTTTAATGTCAATTATCCACTTTCATGAATTCAATAGTTCTTTAATGTCAATTATCCACTTTCATGAATTCAATAGGAAAGTTTGCTCTTAACACGATTAATTACACATTCTTGACCTTAAATTATTTTTTTTGTTTTTGGATTTTAAAACTTTATATTAATGGGATATTAAAATGGTTAGTCGAGTTAAAGCTAGCCAATGGATTTGATTCTTTAAATGAATAGGTTTTTTCATGTATTGCTTAAGGATAAGCATAGGCTCAAGTGTGGGGGAGTTAATAAGTGCAAAAAATACTAGATTTTGAGCACTAATTTATTAAGTTTTATGTGTTTAGATCTAGGTTAGTAGTGAATATTGACAGGTTTTAGGGTAAAATTATTGAATATAGGTTTTTAGGAGAATTTGTAATATTGTTATGTTTTTGTTAGTTTTTAGTTGCATTTTATGTTTTTCTTTTATTATTATGGTAGGTGTGCTTATCGTGGAGTCAGTGTTACTATGCAAAAGTGAGAACTTAAAAGTAGGAGATCAATGTTTTCATGAAATATGACAAAAGCAGAAACTCTAAGTTAAAGAGGGGCCATATGACTATGTGCAGCTAGGCACACACTCATGCCTGAGTTATGCACTAAAACGTGGCAAAATAAGAAGGTTAGACACCGCTGTGCACAAATGAGCATATAGCCATGCCTGAGACTATGCAATTCATAAGAAGTAAGGTCACATGGCTTCCTAGGCCAATTCCTGCACGGTCGTGTGCGAATGGCTGAACTTTTAAAGAATGTTATTTTTAGGGATTTTCAAAAGGAATGACATAAATATTTATATTTTTACCTCTTGAAGGAGGTTAACAGTTTTAGTTTCTTTTACATTCTTAAATTTAGTTTTCAATTTACTTTCTACTACTTAAGGGATTAATTAAATTTGTATCAAGAGAGGAAGATTCAAGTGTTAAGATTTTGAACATCATTCTAAATAAAGAGGAATTAAAAGGAGTTTTTCTTCTATTATTCTTCTTGATATAACTTTATATATTACAATGAACATGTTTGAATCTTTAATTTCTTCTTCTTCTTCTCCAATCTCCATGAATGGCTAATTTAGTTAGTTAGGATTTTTTATACCCGATTAATATGAACTTAATTAGGTTAAACTTTTGAATTGATTTAGACAATAGCATTAGATTGAGAGATTAATTCTATTGAGAACACGATAACAATCTTTTAAGTAAATTAAATTAGTTGAGAGATAGTTCAATCGATAATATTCCTTGAAAAGCCTTGCTTTAAGATTGAATGTGATTAATTGCTTGAGTTAGTGAGAGCTAAGTAATTGGGTAATTGTTGTAATCAATTAACTAAGGGAGTAATTGAGAGAGACTTTAATAGTTAAAAAGATGCTTTAGAAATGGAATGCATTTCATAATTGAGAAGGAAGTTGACATAATTCCTAGATAGTTTAAGCTGGGGATAAAAACCCTAACATTTATAAATTTATTGTATTCTAAGAATAGTTTGTTGTTTAATTTTAATTTTTTCTTTCATTTCATTTATTCAAAAATATTGGTTGTCTACACAAGCAAATATCAAGAGTATTTCAATAATTGGCCTAAAATCCATATGGATGTAAGCACCCAATTTCGGGATAGTCGAGTGTGGATCCGACAGAGGATCCAATAATGAGAATTTACTCAAAATAGGTCTTTGAATTTCAATTCTTGAGTCTCAGGACTTAATTGCAATATTTTTAAGGACCTAATTGCAAAATTTATATTTTCTTTTATGGGTCAGTTTTGAAATAAAAGAAAGTTGAAAAGGGATTAAAGTGTAAAATTTCATATCAGAAATATGTAATTCTAACCAGAATTGCACATTTATGATCGGAAACATGGGGAAATGCACAATTCTAGTCCGAATTGCACACCTCCCCTCAGACCGGGCTTTGTTCTGAATTTTCAATTTTTTAATTTTTGAAAATATTTTTCTTTTTTTTTATTGGTTAAAAAATAATAATAAATAAATAAATTATTTTTTATGTGATAATCACCCTAATAATAACGTATTATCATGTGATTATCAAATAATGAAACTATTTTTATTTGATTTTATCTCCTGTGATTATCAAATCACAAGAGGCTGACTTGTCCTAGTGCTTTTAAAAAGCCAGAAATTTTGACGTCCCGTAGGGGGGGTTGGTTTGTGTGTGGCTGAAAAAAATCATAGTGAGTAAAGAAAAAAGTTTTCTTTGTTTCTTTCACATACTATTCTTCATTTATTTTCTAAGAGAAGTCTTTAAAAAAGAGCAAATCAAGCTTGAGAATTGAGATCAATCTACAGACTTATACCAAAATGGTGAACAAATCCACATTGAGGAGTAAATCAATACAACATCCATCACACTTCATCCTTTTCTTCTTCTTTTTTTCTTTTATTTCATTTTAATTTGTTTTATTTTCATTTTTTATTTTACATTTTATTCTAATCATTTTTTTATTGTTTTCTTTATTTTTTTTTGTATTTGTGGCCGAGGTGGGAGTGAAATGACTTATGGAAAAATCACGTGACCGAATCAAAAATTAAACCCATGAAGATCCATGGAATGCCATGGATTAAGCCTTGTTTAATCACCTAGTTTTCTTTAGGATTTCCTTTATTTTATTTTATTTCTTCGTTTTTATTATTTGTTGGCAGTTTTATTTTGTATTTTGGCTTTTGGGTTGTATAATTTTATTAATTTATACGTATATTTGTAATAGCCCCAGTAAAGGGAAAATAGTGAAAATTCCTTTATTTTTTTGCCTTTTTAAAATCAATTAATAAATTAGGTTCAATTTGGTAAAACCCTAATTAAAATCAATGATGGTAGTGGTTAAATTAGGTTGCATGTAAATTGAATTAGGGCTAGAAACACTATATGCATGTTTGTTTTATTTATTTAATGTTATTATTTGGGCTTTTATTTGTATTTATTATTTTTTATGGCTTGTTAGTTTTAAGGAATTTTTACAAAACCGCCCAAAAAACATAGGGCATTAACATCAAATGCCCTATGTTTTCTCAAAATTACACACGTTCCCTATCTTCTTCTAAAATTACACACGTGCCTTAAAAATGCGATTGTTGCTCTTCCTCCTGCCATGTCTTCTTCTTCTTCTTCTTCTTTGTTTTTTTTTCTTTTCTTCACAGCCTTAGACGTGCTAATGCGGCGAAGACATCGATTTTCCTCCTCCTGGTGCTGTTTCCTTTCAATAAATGCTTAATTATTCTATCTTAATTTGGTTTCTTTCTTTGATCCTGAGCTTGGATTTTAGTTTCTTGAATCCTAGATCAAGAACCCATTTCTTATTTTACTCATATGAATTTCACTATTTGGGTGGGGTGGTCTCTTTCCAATAAATTGCATTTGATTCATGAAAATGAGGGTTCACCAACTATTGTTTATATGCTTAATCAGCACTTAATTTTCACATGTAAAAATAGAATATGATTCATCTGGATGTTGTTCCC
>CATIWK010316658.1:0-11680 GCA_949634005.1 Mallotus japonicus | reverse complement strand
TTTTTTTTTAAATTTTTTATTAATAGGGAAATCAAATGTTCTAAGTATGGACTAACTACTAATAGGCGGTAGTTTTTTTCTTTTAAATTAGATGAAAATCAATTTTACAAATCAATGATGGCAGAATAAGATTGGAATCTTCTACTTCATAATGCTCTTATAATGTAGTGACTATGTCCTCTCATATTAGTACGGCGCATTCATATAAATTTGATTTTTTATGAATGCAAATGCAAAGATGATTAAATTCAGGAGTTAAAGCAGGGCGTAAACTCATTCAACTACTTGAAATTGAAATAACCTTTTAGATTTCTCCATGCTCTTGTTTTGTTGCATATGACACTTGCTCTTTTATGTTATGCCCAGAAGAAGCAACACTAGTCTTGCGAAAAAAAAAAAGGCAAAAGAGGACTGAGAAATAAGGTCAAATTTAGCAAGCCAACCACTTGTAAATAATAAATTCAATTAATATAAATGTGTTGAAAACAACAAGATGGATGATGGCAGCACGGAACCAACATGGCCATGGCTCATCATGGTCAATTCAATTCAATTTTAATGATGATCCCCATATATGACTTTTCCCATGCTATTCTTCCATTCTAGAATCTGTTTTCTCATATTATATGAATTAAATATTTTTAGTGTCTCAACTTTTCTGTTTTTGCTATTTGAGTATTTAAATTTTTTTTTTGTAATCAAGTGTCTGAACTTTTGAAAAGCATACTAATGTAGTGTCTCCGACTGATTTTTAATGTTGTTAGATCAAACAGTACCCACTTTTATTCCAGTAATTAACCATATCATTTTCCACATGTGTTGCATTATTTAAAGAATAAAATTACCCTTATTCAATCACCTTTCATGTCTGCCATATTTGCTGTAGAAGTTACTGTTGAGGTTATTTTTGTCAATTCATAATATTTAATAAGGGTATTTTTGTCCTTTAAATAATGCAATACACGTTGCACATGACATGATTAAGAATTAGGATAAAAGTGGGTTTAGTTTAATCTGACTCAACACTCAATTTGCCAGAGACACTATATTGGTATGCTTTTCAAAAGTTCAGACACTTTATTACAAAAAAAAAAATTTAGACACTCAAATTACAAAAACAGAAAAATTGAGACGCCAAAAATATCATTATCCCTATGAATTATTATCCATTTGCTTAAATATCCATGCATTAAACAGCATCCACACATTTTATTTTCTAACATTTTTATTGGGTATTGACTTTGATTTGATTTGATTTCTCTTTAATTTTATAAATATGTTTATTAGCTAATTCACATCCCCATAAAAAATGTTTCTGCTTTAATTTTTACCTTTTTAATTGTTAGCAACTAATATCATATTAAACTATGTTTAATTATCACATTAGGTTTTTCTAGAGTATAAAATAATAATTTTTGTCAAAAAAAATAATAATTTTTGATGTTGACAAATTTTCCAATTTAAATCTCATCTACTTATTATAAATTGTTATTTTTTTTATATTGACTGATTTGTTAAAAAAATTTGCTATATAGTTCATAGTTTTAGCTCTTAAAGTCTTTATAAAATAAACAATATAGTAGCTATCTTTAATTTAAATTTAAAAATAAAAATTTTATCAAAATTCTATCAAGCATTTTATAATTAAATAATTATTTTTTGTCCAGCCTAATTTGTAACAAATTATAATTTTTTTTCTGAGCAACTAAAAAAAATATAGCATTAAGTAAACTAGTCGTCAATCCGCGCGTTGTGCGAACTGTGAATAATATATATTTTAAAGTTCATATATATATATATATATATATATATATATTAATGTGCAAATAATAATTGTAATTAAAATAAATATAATGAAATGAATAATAAGATGAAAACTAAACTAAATAAAACAAAATTATCCTTAAATTAAATTATCAAATTTAACCAAACAATTAGCTAATCATAAACTATAATAAAAATATCATATAAAAATAAATACACTTGGAGACAAATTTATAATAACTACTAAAAGCAATCATCTTTATAACTATATTGAGGATGACGTGTTGTTTGAGCATATGATGCTACATCATTAAAAAGTTAGGGTTTGAAAAAGAGGGAAAATAAAAAAAAATTGAATTTGAAACTAAAAAAGAAGAAATATTCAAAAAATAAAATTTAATTATAACATTAATATTTTCAAATAGACTAACAAAACTATTGGATGCACACTAATTAACTTTGATTAGCTATATAATTCGATAAGTCTTTATATACTAATCAGCAGGAAGAGCCAATACCTCTCGTCCTGGAGCTTTCAAGTACTGTAACAACATATTCCAACAAAAATAAAAACAACAAAATTATTTCAAAATCACAGCCTATAGGCATAGGTAGAATAGTCTAAAAGCAAACTCAAACATTTATTGGTTAATATTCAAAAGCAATTCTGTCAGGCAGTCAAATAAGAGGGAAAAAAAAACACTCTACCTTGTTCTTCAAATTAAACCAAAACTAAATGGTTCTCAGTTTCACCAGACACAAGTTCATAACCCTTCTCCGCTAACGTCTGTAGGGATGGTAAAGATTAAAGCTGTCAAGGCACTGGAAGCAATCAATGCTTTGATAAGAGAATATTGGAGCACTGAAAATTCCCAGCAGTAAGATAAATCTATGCTTATCTAATCTTTTTTTAGTAACAAATGTTATGGCATTTGATAGTGTGATACCTGTGCGAGTTATTGAAAAATTGTTCTTGGTAGGCTCTATATTCTGGAGTTGTAGCCTGTATAATATCGTAGGCATAAATGAAGAGATATATGAGCACTAAAAGTAAATAAGTACTGAAGTGAATTGCAATACTAATTTCTAACTAAAGCAAATAAGGAGATTTTAGAGTATGCTAGCATACATTTATTTTCTTTAGCAAATCGTCGCATGCCATGCTAGGCATACAATGGTCTGTTATAATAACATTCACTTTCACTTTCTTGAAAGTAAGAAAATAACAAAAAAATTAGAAACCAAGGAAGAAAATGAATTAATCAGATTTCCTCCCAATCAGAATGTTACTTGCCCTCTGATTGCCAATAGGAATCAGCACTATGTCCATGGGATCAGGAATCCACTTTAGGCAACATAATTAAAAGAGTAGTAGAGCGCAGACCAGCTCTCCCTGCAAAATCAATCAAAAACTAATCAAAACATGTCACAGTTATTCAGCTAATCATTTAGCATCAATATTTAATCATACAACGAAATCCTCAAACCTTAAGCTTTGCTGTCTACCAAATAAAAGTAAGAGAAGCATCTATAACGTGATTTTGGCCTTTTCCTGTCAACTCAATAGGAATATTTGTTGCTTTTAGTTTCTGTAAGCAATAGATTCCTCCCTATCCTATCACTGACATTTATGAACTAAAAAAAAAAAACTTGATAAGAAAAAAAAAATAGAACACTTACATATTCAAAGACCAACATTACAAGGCAAAAACAAAAAGAAATTAAATTAAAATTTCTGCTCTGTACCTTAAAAAAAATTAAACTAAACAAACCTTGATTCCTTTTATTTTCGAATTGAAGGTGGGAAAAAACCTAACTAAACTAAAACAAACCAAATTCAAGAAGAAAAAAAAGTGACTACAAAAATTCATTGTCAGTATGCTTCACTCAAATGCAAATCCATAAACTAATAGTTGATAGCAACAGAAACAGAAAACTTCCAAACTTCCAACCTCAGTTATTACAGAAATTTCATTAACAACACTTATGTTTGTGGGATAAAACTTACTTTCCATGACAATACCATCTCTTGCTAAGAGAGCGACAATATCAGCACAAGAGACTGAGAGGAGAGGACATTCTTTTCAAGAGCCTCTTTAATTGTGTTCACGTACTGTCTCTAGCAAGAGCAGTGCATCACATGACTGCACCATTAACAGTAAAAAAAATCTCTTAATCTTAATTAATTGCCATAGACAATCAAGCAATATAGTTAGAAATACTTTCAAATAGGTTAAATTAAACCAATAATTAAGCAAATACACACCTTAACTATGCAATCATGAAAGAGATTCCTAACCCAAGAAACAACTATATTTCCATACTTATTATATAGGTTGATCACTTGTTCTTTGATGATCTCTTCAACTCGGCAACTTTGTATATAGTAGTTTATCATCTGATTTGCGATTGAAATACAAAAGAATTAAAAAGCTGAGAGAAGAAATCAAAAGAAGAAAAAGAAACAAAGCAACAAATTTCACATAGAAAATGCAAAAAGGGTTGTAATGGTTACTATAATTTAGTTTCCTTCAGCAAACTAAGATATTTCCAAAATTTCTCCACTATTGAAACTCTAAGGAGATGTTGGAGCTCACAAGCCAAACTTTCATGAACATTAAAGCTGAATGCAATTTGTGATTTTTAAAAGTAACACACTGACTAGAGACTCATTTGTACTCCCCTAGAATAGCTTTTATTTTAGCAAACTTTTGGACATTGGCTCTTCCAAAGATTATGCTATCATCTGCAAAAAAGTGAGAGATAAAGGGAGTACCTCTAGATATTTTGAATCCATGAATCAAACCCTGTGATTCATCTCTGCAAATTAAACTAGAAAAAGCCTCATCAATAAAAAGAAACAAATACGGGGATAGAGGGCCGCCTTGACGAAGACCTCTAGAAGGGGAAAAAGGCTCAATAGGCACACCATTAAGGATAATAAAATAGGAGACAGTTGTCATAAACTACATAATAAGCTTAACCCAAGTGACACTAAAACCCATCTTAAGCATGACATTCTCCAAAAACAATCACTCAACCCTATCATATGGTTTGCTCATGTCAAGTTTTAGGGCAAAATATTTTTTAGAGTTATGGGATTTCACTTTCATGGCATGAAAAATTTCAAAAGGAAGAATGGCATTGTTTGTAATTAATCTACCAGGATAAAGGCAAATTGAGTCACATGAATAAGGTCAGGGAGGACACTTTTTAATCTGTTTGCTATGACCTTAGTAATGATTTTAAAAATCACATTATACAAACTAATGGGATGAAAATCTTTAGGAGACTGCAGACTCTTAATTTTTAGAATGAGGACAATATGAGTATGATTTAGAGCACTAGGATCCGGCCCATTATTTAAAACATTAAGAATAAAAGTTGAGACATCATCACCAATTATAGACCAAAATCTTTAAAAAGCCTTGGTTGGATGCATTTGATTTAAAGCATAAGTGATATCATCTTCGCTAAAGGGGAAAAAAGAAAATGATTCATGTCATCATTTACTAACCTCGGAATAGCGCTCAGAGTAGAGTCTATATCAAGAGGGGCAACCATGGAAAATAAATCTTAAAATTAATTGATCAAAACCTGAGCAATACCCTTTTGCGAGTCAACTTTAATCCTTTCATTATCCTTGATGAAAGCAATTTGATTTTTTCATTTTCTACCCTCTGTTTTTTTATGGAAAAATCGTGTATTTTTATCTCTAGCTGCCAGCCAACTGACTTGAGCCCTTTGGTGCCACATCAATTCCTCCTTATATTCTAACCTATTAAGCTCAAGTTCCATCTATTTTTGAAGATGCAAATTCTCTTTTGAAGGTTGAAGAGATTGAATTCTATGTAATTCTGATCTGAGTTTACCAATAGAACCTCTAACACTCCTGAAGTGCTCTCTCTCCCAAGTTAACAACTCTCTACTACACTGTGCTATCTTCTCTTTGATATTACAATTAACTGAAAGACTGCCATTAAACTTCCATGCCCTTTCAACAATATCCTTGTAAGATTCATCTTTTAACCACATAGCTTTAAATTTAAACAACTTTCTCTTCTTTCCTGATGAGCGACTAGTATTATTCCATTGGACAAGAATAGGATTATGATCAGATGATAATCTTACCAAATGAGAGACTTGAAAATTTAGAAAAGAAGAAATCCAATTTGTATTAGCCAAGAACCTATCGAATCTCTATTAGATATTCTCAGAACCACCACGACCATTAGACCAAGTAAACCGAAATCCATTAAATCCCAAATCATCGAGTTGGCATGTATTAAGAGTTTGTCAAAACATCTCCATTTTTTCAATACTTTTTGGCAAACCTTCTCTTTTCTTACCACTGAAATAATTTCATTAAAGTCCCCAAAACAAAGCCATGGCAAGTTTGAATTAGAATTTAACTCATTAAGGAGATTCCAAGTGAGGTGTTTATTTGATTCTTTCAGCCAACCATAAATGCCCAACAATCTCCATTTTGAAGTTTGAATCGAGTTAATATGAACATCAATAAAGTGCAACGAAGAAGAACCCGACTCCACCGAAATATCTCCTCTCCACATCAAACACAACCTTCCCTTTCGTCCTGAAGATTCACCCTCACAGCTGACTATAAATTGATCATCAACACCCAATATATCTAACATATTTGAAGCATCTCTGAATCCAACAATTTTGTTTCCATTAAAAAAATAAAAGTGGGGTCTTTTTGAAACACCAGTTTTTTGAGATTCGAACTGTGCGTGGGTTCCCAAGCCCACAATAGTTCCAGGAAATGCAAATCATTACTATCAGCGGGCCGTTATTGGTGAGTATAAACATAGGACGTATAGAAGAATCATCTCCCTGTGTTTTTTAGTTTTAATAGGCATCTCCGAAGAGCTATCTTCAATAATGGATATAGAATCTTTCTTTTAATGGTTATCGGGTCAAGTATCTAAGCTTTTGGAGTTATTGGCTTTGAGCTTTTATGAGTCCATTTGGATTTCTTTTTATGAGTAGTAACTGGAACATTGAAAGGTAAATTTGGTCGGATGAGGGAGGAAATATATTGGGGAGCTGAAGAAATAGGTTGTACAGAGGTCATTGGGTATGAAGGGATAGTTTCAGTTGGAGTTATTAGCAAAAGGTGATGATATATGACTAAGATTGGGTGGACAAGGTAGTAACTAGTTAGCGATGGTATTTTTTAAGGAATCATTAAGGTTTGGTAGGGAAGGTTGAGGGGTAAGAATGGGCAGCTGCTTAATTAAGGTATTGGGGTGGTCTATGAACTAAATTTGGGGCTGCTTCTGTGTATGGGCTTGAATTGAAGAAGAGGCAACATTCACCTTAGCTAGAGAAAAAGAACAATAGAATTATGGATAACATCTTAACATCTCACATCTTCGGTACCTATGTCCATTCTACTTAACTCATTCATCCAAAACTCGACACAAATTCTGATGACTGCACCTTGCATAAAAAACTTCATAGAATCATTTCAAACTCTTTTAAGAGGCAATGCCTTTAACCAGACCCCATAATTGAGAACTGCTTGTTTAACTTCATCTTCATCATCATAGTTCGCACATTGCTTTAACATATGTCCCATTTTGCCACAACATAAAAAAATAATGATAGCCTCTAATATTTGAAAGGAATCCAAAGACTTTTATCCTCCACAGAAATAGTCACCCCACGTTGAGGCGATGAATTTACATCGATTTGCACCTTAAAACGTAAGAATTTTCCACCCATCTCATTGTTGGTATAAATCAAGCAAAACCATATCACCAGTCTAATTTGCTAGAAGACAAGTGAATTGTTCTGTCATGTAATTGATAGGCACATCATAAGCTCTCATCCAGAGAGGGACGATAGAGAATTCCACAAATGAGGGTATTTTTGAACCTGTCTCCTCCTTCAAAAGAAATAAGTGAGTGTCAAAATGCCAAGGTTCATGAGATAAGACGCAGTCTTTGTCTTTTTAACTATTAAAGCAAAACAAAAACAGATTCTTCCCCCACTCCCTTCCAACTACATCCTTTCTTGACCTCCAAGCCTTCTTAATAGTGTCGAGCAAAGCAAAAGAATTAAATTTTTTCTCCATCCATAGTTTACCAGCGAGACATAGCAAAATCTTTTTATTCCGCTGAGAAACAGTAAAGCTCTCGATGATAATGACCTTTGCCTCTTTTCCTTTCAAAACCATGGAACTTCCATTATGATATTGCACAGGTATTCCTTTCAGGTTCTTTTCACTGATACCCCTTGACATGAACTAAATCTGAGAGCAAACTTGGATTAATAAACAAAAACACAAAAAGACAGAACAAAACAAAATAAAGATTAATGAAACATTATACTTTTTAATGACACTACGTAAGAAATATTGAGGAAAAGACAAGAAGATGAGAATAAAAATGAAATAAAAGAATTGGAGTAGGAGCAAAGGATGAAAAATAATGAAAGTAATGGAATAATGAAGATCAAAGTAATCAAACACTATCATTATAGAATATTTGAATAAACCCTAAAAGGGGATACTATTCGCCATGAGAGCGAAACCCTAACCCTCACAAGAAGGGAACTTTTTAATTATTTTGATATATTAATTAAAACAAATAGAAAAAAAAAACATAACAATAGGTGAAATTCAAGTGACCATATTTTAATTTGTGCATCTACAAATTAATTGAGAAATTAATTAAAGCACTCAGTGATTATATATATATATATATTTTAATATGGAGTTCATAATTTGATAAATTACACAATAGGGGCAGCCCTCTCCTTTTATCAACGACGATATGAATCAAATTCTACACCTCAAAATGCTTTTAAAAAGGAGTTACCACTTGACTCATCCCTCTTTTGGCTATGATTATGCTTTTTAAATGAAGTCGCAATACAAGTAAATGAAATAATTTCCAAAAAAAAATACAAGTAAATGAAATCACTGTACAGATAGGAATCTCTGAGCAACTGATGGTAACAAAACACAGTTTACTTTACATATTAACATATATATGATAATGATATGATAGGTATTTTCAACTACAATTCAAGAAAAATGGAGTTAAATAAAGCAAAACAAAATAAAATCTCTGAGCAAAAGTTAAAACCCGGCTATATATATGCTGTCTTATGCTATTCTTCATCACCTACCCGTTTTAGGGTTGTGTGAAAGAAGAATGAGTTCTTGATTTTGCAACAATGTGCAGCTTTTTTTCTGCTATAAATTGTCATAACTGTTGCATTTTGCTGTTCCTTGTTTTATCATTTAATCTTAGTTTTATTTCATCAAGATCACTATGGTTTAGTTTTTGTAGGTGTTTAGCCACATTTTTATTCATATTTGTAAAATTATATATATTCATTGAAGACAATATCGATTAAAAGTTAATCTAAAATTATATTAAGAAAATGTTCTCTTTTATTTGTCAATCATTAAATATAAGTAATAATAAATTTTATTGCTACTGATGAATAAAATAAATAAATATTCAAAGTCTTACAAAAAAATTATAATTAAACATATTAAAATTATGTTTTTTTAATCTATTTTAATGGAATGATTAAATTGTTATTTTCTTTTAGCTATTCTAATGGAAAGGACTCCATTATACTTCTCGGAGACTTGGACATTTTGCCAAGTCCTCACAAGGCATAATAATAATCATTTGATCGGTTGTAATTTAAAAAAAAAAAATCTAATAATGAACTTTTATTATAAAATTCAACTTTTTGCCTCTTGAAAATTAAAATTAATATGAGCAATGATGAATCAACCAATTAGTTGGTCATTTGATTCATACTTCAAAATTAGAATTAGAATTGGAATCGAAATAGAGGAAAATTAGAAATAGGATAAAAATTTAAAAAAATGTTTGATTTATAAAGAAATCGAAATTGAAATCAATTTTATTTATATATAAAAATATATTAAATAATAATTATTATGAATTTATATATTTTATTCCATTATTTCAAAAAAAATTATATTTTATAAATTTTAATAGTATATGATAATATTTTAAAATTTTAACTAATTTATATTAATTTAACTTAATTTTATAGGAATGAAAAAAAAATTTATTCTTTACAAGAGAATAGGTGATTCCCATTAATAAAAGAATATATTCTCATTCCATATAAAATTTTAATGACCCAAACATTAACAATTGAAATCATTCATTCTGAATTCAATTTTCACCTTTATATTTTATGAAACAAAGCACGCCTAACCACGTAATTGCCCCCGTAAGCAAGCCAAGCCGGGCATTGGCGAAATCTCCAGTTCGAGATTCCTCAACCTCCTTCCCAATGTTAATTGATTTCACACACACACACACACAAAAAAATCCTAATGTAACCACCATTTTAAAAAATAAAGTACAATTAAACTATAATAACTATTAATTAACATAGCAGAGCTAATTATTTTTCAATTTATGATTATTTTTCATATTTTTTATATATGTAAATTTGGGATGTAACCAAATTAAGACAACTCGCTAACTATTCGGGATCGATTTGAAAAAACTCAAAATCGACTTGATTATTGTCAAATCGAACTCGAGTTCGAGCTATATTAAGAATTTATGGGCCTCGAGAGTGTTGGCCCACGCACACACATGTAGACTTATAAATGAAGTTGAGCCCATGTAATATAAAACCAATTGGCTTGTGTTAAGGCCCAATCTACACCACTTATAAGCCCTTGTTTATTTTGTAAGTTTTAATGTGGGATATATTCTCAACACTCCCCCTCAAGTGCAACTGAGATTTGACAGTTGACACTTGAAACCCGTATATATATTTTTTTAATTGAAAGGCAGCGGCAACACCGGACCGGACCACTGGGAATGAATATCCAGAAGGACAACCGGGAAATTAAGAAACCGGGCCGCTGGGAATGGACATCCAGACGGACAACCGGGAAATTAAGAAATCGAGCCGCTGGGACTGGATATCCAGATGGACAACCGGGAAATCAAGAAACCGGGTCAGACCCGCTCTGATACCATATTAAGAATTGACGGGCCTCGAGAGTGTTGGCCCGCGCACACACATATGGATTTATAAATGGAGTTGAGCCCATGTAACATAAAACCAATTGACTTGTGTTAAGACCCAATCTACACCACTTATAAGCCCTTGTTTATTTTGTAAGTTTTCAATGTGTGATATATTCTCAACACTCCCCCTCAAGTGCAACTGGGATTTGACAGTTGACACTTGAAACCCGTATATATTTTTTTTAATTGAAAGGCAGCGGCAACACCGGACTGGGCCGCTAGGAATGGACATCCAGACAGACAACCGGGAAATTAAGAAACCGGGCCAGACCCGCTCTGATACCATATTAAGAATTTATGGGCCTCAAGAGAGTTGGCCCACACACACACACATGTGGACTTATAAGTGGGGTTGAGCCCATGTAACACAAAACCAATTGGCTTGTGTTAAGGTCTAATCTACACCACTTATAAGCCCTTGATTATTTTGTAAGTTTTCAATGTGGGATATATTCTCAACACTCCCCCGCAAGTGCAACTGGGATTTGACAGTTGACACTTGAAACCCGTATATATTTTTTTTAATTGAAAGACAGCGACAACACCGGATCGGGCCGCTAGGAATGGACATCCAGACAGACAACCGGGAAATTAAGAAACCGGGCCAGACCCGCTCTGATACCATATTAAGAATTTATGGGCCTCGAGAGTGTTGGCCCACACACACACATGTGGACTTAGAAATGGAGTTGAGCCCATGTAACACAAAACCAATTGGCTTGTGTTAAGGCCCAATCTACACCACTTATAAGCCCTTGTTTATTTTGTAAGTTTTTAATGTAGGATATATTCTCAACAAGCTATTCGAATAGACTATTGAGTCAGGATCGGGATCCTAAATATGT
>CATIWK010316333.1:0-10997 GCA_949634005.1 Mallotus japonicus | reverse complement strand
TACATTTTCCAAATTTAGAGGAACTGGAATGTTCTCTGCATCATCAATTACTCTGCAAAACATTTTGCAACCGAGTTCAGCCACTACACAAACATTGGGTACTTTGTGCATAGTCTTTTGACTCTTTTCTGTAAATACATCGGTCCATACTTACACAATGCTTTGTGAACAACCTAGTTCAAAATAAAAACCTTGTAAATTTTAATCCAACCACTTAATCGCGTATAAAGCCTGACCCACAAAACTTAAGCCACGTGAAATTCAACTTGTAACTACATTGCAAGATCAGAATCCTTGTGCACTTGAATTCAACCACAGCCACATATAAAGCCAGACTCATAACACTTAAATTGCAAGGAAACAAACTCATATATTAAAGAGAGATGTATAATATAACTTACTTCTTCCTCCTTTGCCTCTCTTTAACACTACCTTTCTCAATGCCTTCAGATTTCTCTGTTGCCACTTCAAGCAATGGCTTCCTCTCCTTCACCTTAAGATTCACCTCATCAAAAACCTCTCTAGAGCCCTCATCAACCACTGCCACATCTTTCTTCTCTCCCACTTGTCTCTCCTTCTCATCACTCTCCTTCTCTCTTGCCCTTGTTGCCATCTTCTTTAGTTCATTACAGAACTCACTAATATGACTTAGTATATCCTTCCCGGCAAACAAATTCCTTGCTGATAAGGTGCTCTTTAGCCTTGGCGGCTCTTTGGCTTGTGAGAGATCATCAACTGATCTCTTCTTCTCAGTGCTTGATTTGATCACCGACTTCATGAATTTAGCTTTGTAAGTTGGGGGTGTTGATAAATTTGGGTTCTGATTTTCACCATCTTCACTAAATTTGGATCTATCACTAGGTGTGAACGAAGATGGACTTTGCCCTCTCGACTTCAGTTTTCCATCTCTAAATCCAATAAACAAGAAACGAACATTAGATGAATCTTTCAAATCTTGCAACATCTGATTAACATAAGAAAATGATGCAATTTCTCTGCTGAAAATAACTAGTATGGGTTTCTTTAAAAGTACCTTAGGTTCCAGCTGCCAAGTGGGGATTTAGAAAGCTGCAAGCGATCAATTTAACAAGACAAAATGAGACAACTAATTAATCCATTCTTTGGGCAACTGATAATTATGAGGTAAAGAGAGAACGAAAGAAAACAGAACTCAAATAAAAAAATTAATGGAAGATTCATCTGTGACTAAGTAAGTTCACAATCTTTATCTGGTCCTTTATCTACTAGAAAAACAGTAATTCACTCCATTTTCCCTCAATTTCTCAGTAACCAAACAAACAATTTTAAAGAAAAGAGAACAGATAAAGAAGCTCAGACAGACTACAGACCTTTGAATTTGGAGTTGCCATTTTAAGAAAATCTTCAACTGTCTTTGGATGGTTACAATCTGCAAGAAAAAGAAACACAAACACACACAAACAAATAAATAACACTAGCACCTTAGCTGAATTGAAGAAATGAAAAAGCACAGCATAAAGAAAAGAAACAAACCAGGTCTACAAAACCAGGCTTCATTATCTAAAGAATCATCATCTTGAGGGTTCAGGAAATCAACCCATTTGGGTGCATTAATAGTTTCATACAATTTATCTTCAACAAAGATAGATTCCACTTTCTTCCAGTCAATTTTAGCAGGTTCCATCGTCCCCAAAAAAAAAAAAAGAAAAAAAGAAAAGAATCTTTATACAAGAAAGAAATCAAGAATCCACCCAGAAATCTAGATCACCGATACTGTAGAGATGGGTTTCTAGTGGAAGAAACAAGAACCCTGGAAATGAGGGCAAGAATGGTGTTGTGTTAGATTGTAACCGTTAGTGGAGTGCTGGCAGAGCTCTTGTATCACAAAGGAAGAGGGAGTGAACGTTTTGTGACCGTTGGGGAATTTTGGTAATTAATAATAATAATAATTGCTATTATTTAGTGGTAGTTTAGCTCTGTAGTACTTGAGTAAGATTACTTTGGGTTTTGATTGGTCATTGATGGAACTTTTCTTGGATCCGGCCTAGGAGAAATGGTTCAGTGCACTCGGACATAGTTTTTTTTTTTTTTTGAGAATGCAGTCCGACATAGTTAAGTACACGCAGTTCCTTTACATTATAACACGTGGCAATGAATATTTAGATATAATAATTTACTAAAAAATAAAAAATATTTTTTTTTTAAAATATTATTTGAGATGTTTAATGGATTTTTTTTTTATAAATTAAAATAATATTATTTTTACCACATTAACACTCCATATTATTTTGGTATAAATGATTATACCAAAATCAATATTTTATAAAATACAATCTTATATACCTACATATTTAGCAACTAAAAATTATTTATAAATCATATTTTTAGTAAAATGAAGTAGTAAAATAATTAATTTTCAAATTGAGGAAACAAATTAATAAAAAATATTAAGGATGTATTTGGTTATCTGAATTCTGTAACATTTTATGAAATTCATTTGCGAATTTAAATAAATATTTTGTACATTTATTTCATCTATATTTGCACAAAATTGGGCTAGATGTTTTTCTGACGCACTAATAATTTAATAATTTGATGCAAGCACACAAGCAAAATTATGTAATTTTAAGAGCAGATTTTTTTTTTCCTAATAAAAAAATATGTACCTTTTCTATGGTTAAATATATAATTTCATCCTGAACTTTATTTAATTAAATATCACCTCAGGACTTTCATTTTATTCAGTTTCACCTCTTAACTTCTATTTTTACTTATTTAACCCTTTTTGCACACTAGACAAACGCATGTATATAACTCGCGCTGAGCTTGAATAGGTAAAAAATAAGAATTAAGAGGTGAATTGGTGAAAAATAGAAGTTAAAAAGTAAAATTGAACAAAATAAAAGTTAAGAGGTAATATATTGAATAAAGTTCAAGAGTGAAATTATATATTCCACCTTTTTTCCATTATTGAAATTTAGGCATATAAAACTCATGTTGTCAAAATTTACCAACATAAAATTTTTAAAGAACCTCCTCATAAGTGGATTTTTTTTTTTTTTGAACAACTCCTCATAAGTGGATTGTAATACAGTTGGAAAAAATAAATATACCAAATTGTTAAAGCTCAAAACTATAAGCTCTTATTTGGTTCAATTTCATCAAGAAATTTATTTCATTTGGAAATGAATTCTAAATAGAATTCATTTGCAAATGTTTTATTATTAATTAAGTGTGTTTGATTTAAATGAATAGTTTATAACATTCATTTGAAATGAATTTCATATTTTTGTTATATTGTGTTTGGTATAAATCTTGAATTCATGTTTTTGTCAAATATACCCTTTTAAATATAAAAATGTTTTTGAAAATAAAAGTGAGGAAAAATGTTTTAGTCATTTAAAAGTGTAGACTTAAAATTTGTAGAATTCATTTGAAAATTCCAACAATTTTGATAGAATTTGATTTAGTTATAATCAATTCCACAAATTTAAAAATTTGGAATTACAAATGAATTCTATACAAAATTCATTTAAACCAAACATACATCATTTAGATTTACAAATGAATTCTATAAAATTTTGTGAAATTCATTTATACCAAATACACTCTAAATATATTTATTAAATACTTTTCCCTTTCTTGAATCAGTAAAATGAGTATCCTTCTTTATTTAGAAGGGGAAAAATATTTTTTTTTACTTGGGCAGTGTCCCTTGCAAAACACATGCACCAACCTTCCAAGACCTTTTCAAATTGCCTTGAAAACGTCAAGGGGTGAAAAACAAAAAAAGATGAGAGAAATTAACATGTGGAGTGCCAGCAAGTTCCGACTGAATTGCAGCACGCTACACACCCAAACCAACAATGTGGTCCATTACTCAGAGCTTCAAGATAGGATCATGAGATAACCAATACAAGAAAGAAACTTCAGTCTACATTCTTCACGAAAATTTAGTTCTTGGAGCTTGCGATAATATCAAAGATAACTTTGTTTCTTGTTTTCACCAGTTTGTGACAAAACAAAAGTCCAAATGAACTGTCCAAAACAAAAAGGTCAAACCACTAAGTAGAACACTTTCTCCCTGTGCCCTCACAAGCAGAAATGGTGCCTTATGAACTCGGTAGAGACACTAATTTCACACCAGAACAGCATTATGTAAATTAAACTCTACTCTACTTGAACAGTAAAAAATTTAGCAGCATCTGTTACAGTTCATCAATCCAACATGCAGACCAGATTCCATAAACAACAAACAGTACTTATCCGGCAATAGCACGGACATGAAGAGAGACAAAGCCTATCCTAGCTTCACTGGTCTGGAGGGATTAGCAATGCTCACAAACACTTTAGTCGAGATAAAATCGAAATTTGAGAGGTTAAAGTGGACGAGATTAAACATAGATGCAGGAAGCAAAGATCACAGATATACACAAATCCAGATTTAACACAGTTGCCACCTGAATTTCATAACCTCTTGCTATATAGAAGCTCATATGTTCTTACACTAAACAAAACTTCTATGGAGAATGAGGATATCACCTTAGTCTTTCGCTAATTCTACGTGTACAAAAACAAAACTAAACCACCAGATAACTATTTGGGGAAAGAAAACAAAAACAAAAACAAAAGGAGAGAGATGGGGGAAGGAACAAAGAGTTGTGAATTTCTTCCTCTCATTTTCATCTTCTACTGCCCTGATTCCTCGCCAAATACTTCATTGTTGCAAACTGGGCAGACCTGATAAAACAAATTAAGAACAGTGTGAAAAGGAGACATCAAGGATATGCAGATTAAGACTTTTGCTTCAAACATGAAATTGACTGACCTTGTTAATCCCGAGCCATTTGGTGATGCATTCCGAATGGTAAATATGCTTACACGGTAATTTCATCTGCTTGTCTCCCCTTTTGTACCTCATCTGGCAAATTACACATCTGTTTCACAGACACGTGAGAAACATAAAAATGGTGGTGAACAGCTAGAATGACATGAATCACAAAAGATCGGAAAGAGTGAAGGAAAAGAGTTTTGCTATCAAACCTACATGTAAGACATCGTGACATGACCATAAATGAATTATACCATAGGAGACAGCTCAGAACAGAATCCTCCATGAACAAAAAGTACAACTAGTACAAGCAAAACAGATATTATAGAAAAAATGGAAATACAATTGGAAATTATTTCATATGGTTACAATTATTATGAATAATAGTATCTTTGGAGTCCATTTATAGCAACAGTAAAAGTCACTTGTAGAAACAGAAAATCACTTTTTCTTTTTATCTCAAGAATGTATAGCATTCTAATAGTCACTCAATATTATATGAAACATCACCACAAGTAAAGCAGATGTAAGTAAATGGACCTGTCACATACAGTAAACAATTATAATAAAATTTTACCTTTCCCCAGCCTTCTTTCTTGAGAAAAAACTTCTGAATTTGCACCTTGAAGTTGGAAGCAAACTAATAAGTTCTTGTGACAGGCCTTTACTTTGTGTTCCAACTGCCTCACCTAAGTCCAGTAATTCCTGTGATACAAAGAACAAATAGCTGATATATAACCTCCCCATGCACCTTCGCAATTAACTATTGTCATTTCCTAGTTTTGTTTAATATATTGAAAGACGAAAATTATGAAAAATCACATTAACTTAGTTTTTACCACGCCACCCAATATGAAAGGGAGACAACTGTTAGTTTTTACCATCCCACCCAATACGAAAGGGAGACAACTGTTCCTTCTATAGGACTCTTGCAAAGGAACACTGTTCCCCTAAGATCTATTTGCAAGCTCAACACATTTGTACAACTATAAAAGCCAAGTGATTGCTGATGCCCCTTCATGATAGTTCATCCATCTATTTATATATGTGGAAACAGAACTGATAACCAAGATTGTCATAAGGAAAAAGACGATGCCATTCACACTATAGATGACATCTGCTAAAAGCAGAAGTTAATGAAACTCCATTGCAAATGCTTCATCTACATTTGCAACCATAGCTCAGGAGCAATTCTGAACTCTGAAGGATGCCGACAGAAAATCTGATTGAATAATCGTTCAGTTGGTTCTAAACTGATTGCTAACACTAGCCTTATGAACCTATCAAACTTGGTTGTATTTTTACTAAAACCAGTTCCCATACCTAGTAATGCAAACACAACATCCAGTTCTACCATCAAAGAAAATGCATTACGTCATAAGGGAGAAAAGAGAATGAGTTACTTGAAGCAAACCTCATAAGTCATGTTATCTGGATCAATATCATCTTGCCAAACACCCTGCAAAAATTGCAGAAGACGGAAGGTTTAGTTGGATTTTTCCATCAGAACAGATTAAAGATCCTAGCTATAAATTTGGCAACGGCAGACTAGGAGAGTTAAAATTGCAGCAAAAGGAATTATTAAAAGAAATCAAATATGTCATATATAAGTACGAAAAATTAGTTGACATGCAAGAAAGCATCTGCAAGAAAACTTCATACCTGTGGACTATCACTGGTTGTATGATTTGGAATGCCTGCAAAAGGAGAACAAATATAAAAAGACCTGAAATGTAAGGTAGAAACTAATAAAAGAAATTTTTTAAACTCCCAACAGGTAAATATACATGTGACATGTCAAGAAACTAAAAAGTGTGGCATTCATGATGAATAGATAAAATTAGGCCTCAAAATGATATAAATTGGATAACTAAACAGTCAAAGATGAAAAATGGGAAAAAATTTTAACTAACACTCTTCTGGTGAAGCATACACACCAACAACTGCATCTCCTTCAGATTGTGTAACTGTGGTCGTTGGCTCTTCCATGTTCACTACTGAAGGATATTCCCAAGTTGCCCTACCAACATCCATTCTTGGTAAATTATCATTTACCTCGTAAGGATCATAATAAGAGGTACTCCCTGGACCAGAAAATCCATATTTATATGCATTCATATTCATTGACCAGTACGCATTCTCCTGAACAAAGAGAAAAAAAAATGTCACAAAAAGGGTGGCAAATCCTTATCCAGGAGTAGACGCAGCAAGACTAAAACACCAAAGCAACAGTGACTCATATACAAGAATTATGCAAATATTCATTCACAGCGTATTTAGATATATATTAGGACCAAAAGGACATCATCATTGCATACAGAACAGGCATTAAGAGCTTCTAATCTTATAAAGCAATGACATCCCATGAATATTGTCAAAGAAGCACCTTGCTTGTAGCTTGATTGACAAACATCCATGTATGATGTCAGAACATCATTAAGTTCACAAGATACATAATTTACTTTCCCATATGTATGAGTAGAACTCATCAATTAGCCAGCCCACAGCCCCGTTGTAAAACAGCATAGATCTAACTACTTTACGTCCGACCATTGCCAAAAGCATGATCAACCTAAATGGGCATGTACGACAATCTGTCACATTATGATGGAACTGTATGAATTCAAATTTTTAAATAAGAAACTTTAAATACCTGAACTTGATCAAGCATGTGCCCGGCGGGAGCATAATGTACAGGTGCATGTGTTAGTCCCTCAAAGAAGTCCATGAAGCTCTCAGTGACAGTATAAGGAAAGCCAGTATTAATATAATGCACCTCCATTTGTCTATTCCCATTCATTGTAAAACCAGTCCAGTGATTTCACTCAAAGTTCTGACAAAAAAATAAAGCTGCAAAAACCCACCAATTCTTTTTTTTTTTTTTTTTTGGCTTCTACAACGTATCTCATTGAAACCCACAATCCATTATCCTGCAAAATAACAAAGAAATACCCGAATCATTAACAGAAATTCAAGAGGGCCCAATTTCTTAAATTCAGGCTGAAACAAAAACAGAACTCACAAAGATTGAAACTGTAATGAGCTAAAAAATTCTACACTTTTTAGCCAAATAAAGCAAGAATTTGCAATTTTTTTTCCTCATTCAAAGAAAATGCAGGAAAAACAAATCACAGTTTCAGGACTAAAACCAAAAATCTTCATTTATTTTGCAAAAACTGAACCACAAAAAAAAAAAAAAAGTTCCTTTTTTTCCTTCAGGATTCTCGCAACAAACCAAGAAAAAAAAAAAACAGAAATTCTGTTACAAATGTTATGTTAAACGAATCTGTACCTAAGACAGCAAAATCTCTCCGCATTTTGACTGGCAAAAAGCTTTACAAGAAAAACAAACAAACATTTAATATACTAAAAAAAGAAAAGAAAAAATGCTAAGCTAACCACTACAGATAATAAGCTGCAAAAAGAATAAAATTAAAACAGAGAAAATAGGGAAATTGGTAGTTACATTTGGCCAAAAAAAAAGTTGGATTAGCGTTAAAATAGATATTTTTCAGAAAGGAGACAAAAAGAAAAAAATGGGTTGCAGAGACAGAAGAGAAGAAGTTGAAAGCGAGTGAGAAATGGACTATGGCAAGTTCCTTCTCCTTCTTCTTCTTCTTGCACTCTGTAGTCTTTTGCTCTGCGTGCGTTGTTTTTTATGTGGAGTGAACTGAACAAGTTTTTTATTATTATTATTATTTCTTTGTTTAGTTGAGAGGAAGAGAAGGGAAGAGATTGAAAATGAAAGTGACAGCACTATTTATGTTTTTTTTTTCTTTTTGTAAAAATAATTTAAAAAATTATAATTTTTTTGGATTTTTTTTTTTTTTACTAGGCGTGAAAAAAAAAGGTAAATGGCAGTTTTTTTTAGTGAATGATGATGGTGGTTTGGCTTGGTTAGGTTGGGTTGGGTTTGATTGGCTTGGCAAATGGGGTCTTCTTCACAATGATAATGGGAATTACGGTCACAATGAATTTTAGCCACATCCATTTTTTGTTTTCAATTAAAAAAAATTACTATGTTTCTTATAGTATGTTGTAATATAGAGTTTTTCTTTAGTACAAATGTGTATATCAATGCAAATAAAATTATAATCATTACATTAACACTTATTTAATCCTAAGTAATGGATATTGATGCACAAGAATAATTAATGATTGTAATCAAATAAAAATATATCTAACGATTATAATTCCGTTTATATAGATATAAACATTTGTAATGGAGCAAGAGATGCTATGTTTAGGCTCGTCTTTTGTGAACTTTAATTATAATTATATTTGTGATTATTAATGTCAATGGTGATGAAATTAATTTAAAAAATTATAAATATTTTGTGAAAGAGTGTGTCATGTTTCTCTCACCCAATGGTGTTTTGTTTATTAATTCAAATAAATTATAAGTATAATTATAATTATATATGTGATTATTAATTTTAGTGGTGATGAAATTATCCTATAAGGTAGATAAATATCCTATAATATAATGATATTATCCTATAATATAATGAAATTATATATGTAGATAAATATCATATAATATAATGAAATTATCGTATAGCATAATTATATTATATATGTAGATAAATATCTTACTAAGGGATTCAATCATAAAGTCTATATATTAATTTGATCTCATCTAATACCACATTTTACTTTCATAGCATCATCTAGTAGTCTCTTTGGAAGACTCAAATTCATCAAGTGGAGTTTGTAATTATTGTTTGATTTATGTAAAATGAATTTTTTTCTTCTTATATTCAAAGAAATTATAAACTTTATTATAAATATAGATATTTTTATTAATTAAAAATCACAAATTTTGTTTTATAATATATTTTTAATAAATATTATTTGTGCTTTTTAATGTTAATTGTGTGAGCGAAATTTATATTTTTTCAGCATAACTTTATTTAATTACATCGAATTAATAAAAAAAATTATTATATTTTAAAGTTATATAAATATAATAAGATAGCTTTCTTTAAATAAACAAATTATCTACCACTCTTTTTTTTCTAAGATGAAGCACTCAATTATATTTTCCTAAATGTTGACAGCTAAAAGTTGGTATTAACATATATCAAGTGGTTAAACTGTTGCTGATAACTGATAGCTGTTGTTGTTAGCTGATAGTTGATCTAATAGTGTGTGTATATATATATATATATATATATATATATATGGTAAAAAAATTATTTAATGCTTACAATAAAAAATATTGTATATGATTTTATTTATATAATTTTAGAAAAATAATATATCTAGTTTTATTAAAAAATTATTTTAAATAATATACTAATATTATTATTATCATTAATATTAAAAATAATCGGTTGTAAAATTATTTATTAATATAATTTTTAATATTTTTATTTGTGTGGTTAATATTTTTAATAACTATAATATTAATATTTTTAATAATTATCAAAATAATAATTTATTAAGTAATAATAATTAGTTAAAGTTAAAAAAAATAAGGGTAACATAGTAAATATAATTTAAAAAAAAAGTTGTTTGTAGAATAAAAAGCTTTAAATTGGAGCTTTTATGAACTGGTGTTGTTTTGGTATCTAACAGCTACTAGCTCTTTTCAAAAACATTAATCAAACATATTTTTCTAAATGTAGGAAAGTGAATAGCTAACAGCTGCATTCCAATAAACACCCCTTAAAAGATGATATTATACATATTGCCTAAAAAAAGTCTCTTATATAAATAATTTATAATAACAAAGGAGGCAAGTTAATCTAATAAACATGAAAAACATAACCTATACTAAGTAGATTATACTAGAATTAGGATTAAAACTTTTATAATTATTTTTTATAGATTTTAATTAAATTTATTTAGTGTAGTGATACACTTAGAGAAATTCTATGATTACTTAATTTTAATACCAATATGGTTTTTATAAATTAAATTATTTTATGAAACTTTTTCTTAAACCCAAATCATACAATGTCTGTATTGAGAACAAAAGGATACCACCAAATAGACGGTGAACAAAATGAACCATTTTGATTATCTTTTTTTTAATCTAACTTTTGTTTCTATTTTTTTTTTCCAATAATTACCCTAATTCTAACATTGTCTATTATTTTAAATTCAATTTCATTTTTTAATAAATAACTTTCATTATAGCAGGGGAGGGAAGGAGAAACTCGAACCCCAGTCCATTTTGTAT
>CATIWK010316324.1:0-14693 GCA_949634005.1 Mallotus japonicus | reverse complement strand
TGAGTCTCTTGTAATGATAGGGAGGAATTGCCCTCATCTTAAGGTTTTAAATCGAAACTTGATGAATTGGTTAGATCCTTCGCAACATGTGGGAATTGTTCCTGATGAGTATTTAAATGCTTGTCCTCAAGATGGGGATTCAGAGGCAAATGCTGTTGCTAAATTTATGCCTAATTTGGAGCATCTTGAACTTCAATTTTCAAAATTATCAGCAAAAGGGCTTGCGGCTATTTGTGAAGGGTGTCTGAATCTTGAATATTTGGATCTTTCTGGGTGTGCAAATCTGACCAGTCGGGATATTGTTAATGTGACATCGAGTTTGAAGAATTTGAAGGAGATTAAGAAACCTAATTTCTTTATTCCTAGGTCAGTTTTTATTACTGAAAGGTATGGCCATTGGAGGCTGTATGATGAGCGATTCCAGACAGATGCTTTTCGTATTTGATCAGGTGACTTTTATTTGATCATCACTGAGGAAATACTTTTTGTTTCCTTTGCTGGTTTATTGCAGGCTCTTAATGTTGGGCCATGCAATAAATCGTTATTCTTGTTTCTTATACCTGGTAGCGTAATGCTGCTGGAGTAGGGCTTTTTTTCTTTTTTTTTAAAAAAAATATATATATCTTGCACAATACAGTTGTCCATTTATGTTTGCCTATTTGATGGACTAGTGTTGACTAGAATAATTCCTGTAAATTGTCTTGGAATATATATTTAAGTCTGTTCTGCCCCAACTTTGTAAAGCTTTTATGCATTTTTTACTCTTCCTTTGAATAATTGTAATGAGTAAATATCTGTCCATATACTGCGAAGATATTTGGACTTTCAAACTGCCTGTTTTATTTGGTTTAAAAATTGGAGATGGTACCATTGTCCCAGTGTTACAAATCTTCATATTTTTTCCTTTTTTTCACATTAGTTACCCTGATGTGGTTCTCGGTGATCCTTTTTACATTTACTTTGGCATGGTTTTAGGGACTAGTCAGGGTGGATTTTTGCTGTGATCAATTGTTTGGTGTCTAAAGTGGCTGCTTGGATAGATGATGTGTAGTTTGAGAAGCTGCAGTGTCCAAACCTCGGACATATGCTTTTATTAAACTCTATTTATGATACAAAATCCATTTTGTTTCTTACTAGCGTTGTCTTGTTTTGCTCACTTTCAAGAAACGGATGAATATCTAACGAGCCCCTTAAATGGTGTAGGGGCATGATTAGATGGACAATATCATGGGCTTGATTAGTAGAACTTTCGTGATGACTTTCAGTAGTGTCATTGAAGTGATATATATATTTTTTTTGGGAAACTCATTGAAGTGATATAATGGAATAGAAATGGGTCAAAGTAAATATGGGGTGTAACTAAGAACAAGTTGGTAACGGTTACATATAGTATTTTTTTTTTGTGCGTAAATCTCCCCTCGTTTGTGTTGGTTAATTTCAAGTTGAAATTCCAATCAGTGCTCCACTGACAGGCTTTAGGTCACCGGTATTGTTACTCTGTTTTATTGCCTTGTTATAATTCCTTCTACAGTGTTCTTTAATGAGTCTGATAAGAGGTCACCTGATAAAGCAACTGCACCGTTGGCATAGTCCACATTACCATAGTAACCACTAACTAGTTACCAGGTGGAAGTGGAGGTTGCAGTCTGGATCTGATATCAGCAATTAACTTGGTTGCTCAATCTTTAGATAAGCCATGGGTTTTTTCTTTGCAATGCCATATATGTGCAGGTAAGGTCTACTGTTTTGTCGTCATTTTTCTTTACCTTAGTGTTGAAGGTGATCAGGTGTAGCCTGAAGGATTTTGACAGAATCGAATCTGATCGTGGAAATGTCCAGAGTAAGCAACTTATCATATTCAATGCATTGGAATTTAGATGTTGGTGGCACTTGGTTGTGTAGAATGATCTGATCTGTGAATTGTTGGATGCTAGGAGGCTGTGTGCTGCATCACACCATGTGTCTGATCCTCGTGTTTTTCTAGCGTTACCGGTGGTTGACTACCACAGTGATGGACACATTTCTTGATGCTTTGTCGTGTTTTTAACAAGCGTTGTTCCCAAGAGCTTCAAGATTGTGAGGAAAAATATTACTTCCATTTCACCGGTGAAGCAGGAAACATTCTTGAAAGAGCTTTTCCACTGACAAGTAATACTTATTGCAACATATCCAAAAAAACTAGCTATCGTTGTAACAATTACAACTGTATGAGGCTAATACCTGCGTCCTGGCCTAAGTACAGATCTTTTTTTTTTTTTTTTTCTCTGTTTGCAAAATTTCTCATGAATTAGAAGTAATTTCTCAAACTAAAAGACTAGTCTATCAGTGTGTGCAGTGTCTATGCTTATTCTAGTATCTCTCGTGAGAGCCCCGCATTAGAGAAGAATATGGTCGGCTCTGATACCACTTATCATGAACCATTACTTTTTCCTTAAAACACTAGTCTGTTAGGGTGTGCAAGACCTATGTTTATAAGACTAAGATCTCCTCCACTTCTTTTCAATGTGGGACCACTTCTTTTTAATGTGTGATAGTGACAATATGCTTGGAACATATATGGGGTTGAGAAAGCAATAGAGAAAGATTTTGCCGGCCATTTATATTCATAAAAATGCTTTTGGAAGGATTACATGTGATGTCTTTAGGCCGCTGGTCAATTTCCTTGGGATTCAGTTTGCCTTGAATTAGGTTCACAGGACAACTATGTATTAGCTTTCCCATTCCAAAATAAGCTCCATATCCTCATCAAACTGCTGATGCACAAATTTGGACATCTGCAATATTTTGCACTTGCAAGCAATTAATAGCCAATGGTGGAAACTTATCGTCCATCCTCTTTGTTGCCTTATCTATTCTTGCTACGGTGCCATTCAATGGATTTGATCTGATTAGGGGTGTAACTAAGTCAAAGCCGATTCGCAAGCTACTTGAGATCGACTCGGAAAAATCTCGAAATCGACTTAATTATTGTCAAGTCAAGCTCGAGTTTGAGCTACTTGAGTAGGCTATCAAGTCGAGTTTGAACTCTTAAATATATCTTATCGGTTAAGCTACTCGATAAGTTCGTGAGTTTAATCAAGCCTAATCGAGCTTGTGCATATTTACCATTTTACCTTTTTATTTGAATATAATTATAAATATATCTATTGAACCAAATCAAGTTCAAGCACGAGTTGAGTTTGAATATTTTAAAATATATATTTTTAAAAATTTAAAAATTTTATTTAATTAATCGAGTCGAGTAGAGTCGAGTTCGAGTATATGAATTATTTAATCGAGTTGAGCTCGAGCTTAAAAAAAATGTTCGATTGAGTTTTTAGTTTGAAAGCTGAGTCGAGCTTGAATTTTGAGTTTGAAAGTCGAGTCGAACTCCAGTTTGGTTGTGTGTCGACTCGACTTGACCCGATTACACCCCTAGATCTGATAGCATGTTTTTAGATAAAGCATTGACTACAGAAACGAAAATTGCATTACCAAAATATCTAGATTGAAGTGGAGGATGCGGTCTTAATTTACAGCTCACAACTAATAGTCGCTGAAAATTAATTATTTATAATATTTAAATATTTAAACTTTTGTGAAAATAAAAGACATTTTATTAAATGCTTAAAAGTAATTCTGTTTACATGAAACTAGTGAAACATATTATGTTAAGGTATATATGAGCTGAGCTGAACCGAGTCGAACTGAATTTTGTCTAGTTTAGACTTGCTTCATTTATTATCAAGTCAAATTTAAGCTGAACTTACTATATTACTTATTTTTCATGAGTTGTTTACAAATTTAAAATAAACTATACTAAAATTGACCTAAGTAAATTAAAAAAATTATAAATATAGAAAATGCAACTGTAATTCTTGTAGGTAAACATTTATCTTTACGGTTCGTATTCAATATACAACTCTTGCTTTTCTTGATTATTTATGTTTCATAACCCAACTCACAACTCAACACGTTTTTAACCCAAAAAAAAAAAAAAATCAACATTTAAAGCAAAAGAGTACTAAACTTAATCGAAAAGACCTTACATCACAACACGAATCCTATAAAACTGACAATCAAATGTTGTTACAATCTGCAAATGAGGTCCAAAACAATGATCATATATAATAAATCTATATAAAATATGATGCGTTGATCTTAATACAACTTTTATGCAACTATTATTCAGTTGTTCTTACATGCAACTAATGATACTTATATTAGAAATGCAATCATAAAATAATTTTTTAAAGGAAGAAGATGGGTTTCCAAGCAAATTGGCAACAATAGAGTCCCACCATCGGCACTTGGACTTGATACTATATGTCCTTTGCCTTCCCATGGATTTGCAGCCCTAAAATATATAGGCCTTCCCCATCCAAAATCAATGTCATAGAAAGGCAACCGCAACCAACTAATAATCTTGAGGTTTGGACTCGTGTAACTTCTAAGTCTTTTGAGGAAAGTTGTTAGGTCTTCCAGTTCTTCTTCCAAGTAATCAATAGCTGAACATACATAAACATGTTGGGATTTCGTGATGTAAACATGCAGCAAAAATTAAAAATTTTAATCACAAATCCTCAGAGGATCCATGTAATTCGGTTAAATCGATTAAGAGGGATTCCAAAAACTCACCAAGACGAACACAAGACAAGATGGCTAGAAGGATGAGAGGGGGCTCACGCTGGTGATACCCTTCCTCGAGCTTTTAGTATTTCTTGTAGGATCATGATGCCGCCAATTTAGCCACGTCCTCTACTGGTATCTACACGAACATGATGTCTAAAAGCAGTGTTGATATGCTAGCACCTTTGAAGTCTCACTTTTCTCTCTGATTTTTCTTTTCTCAAAGAGGAGGTAGAATGAATGATGTGTTATGATGTATAGAAACCCTAGAAAAGTGACAAACACACACACACACACACACACACACACACACACACACACACATATCCCAACTAGGGTTTCACTTACCAAAACCATTTTGGTATGTATAACCTTCCATTTCTATTTTAATTCTAATTCTAAGAATAGAATCATTTCCAATTTATTTAAGATAACACTTACCTTAAATAAATAAGGAAATAAATAAATATAAATATAAATATATACACATATATTTATTTATTTATTTATTCTTTCCAAGAGATTTTCATTGGGTTGATTAACCCAAGTTTGCTTTGGGCTTGTTCTAAGTGTGCGACCCTATAGGTTCACACAATGTTGGCAGTAAAGCTAAAATCTCAATTCTAGCCCACACATCATAAGTGGCCTCTAGCAAAACATTATGACTACCCAAGTTGTGTGAAGGCCGGTAATCCGATATAACTTATTCCACAGTGTGTATTATAGGTCCTTTTATCGCATGATATCTTGATTGAACATAAGACATTGTTTATGTTATCCTTATATTAATCAATCATATTATTTCTCGATCCCAAGTAGGCTGATATTGATAACTCTCTATCAACTTATTCTACCATGGTTATGCATTTTTTCTCAGTCTGACTTATCGAGGGGCCCATAGATATCTTCCCATAATAAATGAGAGACAAATTTCATCTCAATTACTCACATTCCTCACATAACTCATTCTATATCCAACCACAACATATTTTATCATCCGGTTAAAGATGATGTTAAAATGTGTCAAAATATAGAACTTATTATGTAGGAAACCATAGTGATTTCAAATCAGAGGACTGAAATAATACTACAGTGATGAGAATTACTTATAAAAATTATCCATGTAGTATTCTCATAGTGGGTCAATCTAGTACACCATTTCTCAAATATGTACCCATGAGTTGACTTAATATCTCCTACGCATGATTAGCAAAACATAATTATCAATCAACTTCATACTAGTCTTTATTCATTATTATTCCAATAATAATGACCGACTAGGGATAAGTTAGAATAGAATTCAAGTTTCAACTAAGAGTTTTACTCTCAAGTCACATACTTAATGACCTTAGGTACAATTAACTATTTAAAGAACTTATTAGAATTAGTCAACAATAATGAAATGCCTCTTTATTAATAAAATGGAAATATGACAAAGTCAAAGTATGGCTATTACAAAATTAGCCTAGGATATATCACTAATAAATCATTATTCACCCTTTTTATAGCCCTGTGATTTCTCTTAATTGTACTTCTTAATAGTTTTGACACAATCTCACTATATAAACTAGTTACAACATTTTGCAAGATTAAATTGCCAAAATAAACAAAAGGAGCTGAAGGATATAGCCTTGACCTGCCATTAACAAAAAGCTGCAATATTGTTGCTTGATCATTTTGTAAGCCATGGGCCGTGTAAGCGCATCGCCATACGTGCGCTGTTAGTATCTCGAAGGTAGTGTAACTGGGTATTAGACCTTTGAGCATATTGATTTAATCAATGGGATCTTGACGATTATTAAAGAAAAGTGTTTGAAACTTGTAGTAGAGCTGCAGTTCAAGGTAGGCGACTGGGCATTTGCCGTGTCCTGGAATATAGGGGCTAGTCGACCTTTACTGTGAAGAAAAGTTCGATCGATGGATGGTGGGATGCCGATAGGAAGGCCTCCAGCTATATTTGTCCATGTCTTCAAGAAATAGAGAAATCCACTTCCATCTGATAGAATATGATGCTATCCTATTCCAAGAGATACTCCTTCACATTTAAATTAACATCAAGTCCAAAAAGGAACGTTTTGGGTAATAAACCTAAAAAAAAAAATGCACTATCTAATGCCCTTTATTTGTCTTCCATCGAAATAATTGGAGTAAAAAAATAAAAAAATAATCCTTTGTGGGCCATTACAGAACCGACATGTTCACTGCACACCCCTACTGTAAAGTGTATGGCTTTTGTATCATCTTGTACTTTAAAGGATAATAATTAATGTCATGGGCAGCAACATGAATAGTGTATTACTACCCATAAAAATTACATAACTGCCCCTCCAAAATGTATTTGCCTCCTTATCATGGGGCAAAAGTGTATTTTAATTTTTTTATCGTGTCGTGACCTGCTATACCTAACAGTGTCCCTTTTTAAATTGTAGAGCTTATTTAAGACTACTCTTTAATAATATCAAAATTCAATGTCTAATTTGCTTCATATACTACTGATATTTTTTTTGGATTGATTCATAATTCAAAAGAGCTTTTACGTGACCAACCTTAAGTGCATTTAATGTTGTTCTTAATCTGTTGTTTGGAGGTTTTGATGAAGTTTCCACCTCCTTTTTTATGGTTTGCAAAGGAATTCGTTATTTTGTTTCTAAGGTGATTGAGTTGTTTGTGTTGCCAGAAATATAACTATCTGCCTTATGCGACTTAAAAAAAATGTCTGAGATTCTTTTTGAAGTTGTGTTCTTTACTTCTTTCTGTTACGTGGCTTCAACATTTTAGGAATTTCTTACTTTCTTATTATAGAATATACTTACTACCTTCTATGCCTTAGTACCTTTAGTTCATTATTCTTAAATGTTTTTTCAAAACTTGTGATTTATACATTGATTTCATAGGGAGTATTCAATTCAAACTTTAATTTATATGTCTTTTCTTTTTGTCTTTTGAGGCAATGATAATGTTTCCACCTTTCAATATCTCAGTCAACAATGGAATGATTCTACTTAAGTTTTTAGTAAAGATTCCACTATTCCCTTTACTGGGGCTATTACAAAGATTTTAAAAAATAAACTACAAAAATTAATTACAAACCCTTTAAAAATAAATAAAAAACCTTAAAAATAAACAAATAATAAAAAATACAAAAAAAAATATGTCTAGATTTTTGATTTCAGGCTTTTGGCAATGGATTTTCCATGACTAGTTCTCCTCTATAATTCATTTCACATGATCCCATCCATCATCATATAAATAAAAGAAACACAAAATAAATTATTAGTAAATGGATAAAAATGAAATCAATTAAGAAAATAATTAAAGAAAATAAAAATAAAAAGAAAAGAAGCAAATTAAATGATGGAGATAATAGAATGTTGTATTAATTCTCCTTAGAATATTGATTCATCATTGTTGAAATAGAGTATGTGATATTAAGTTTTGAACTTAGGCTTAATTGGATTTTTGAATCTTCAATGTGAATAATCTGATGCCCTTTTTTATATATATTATAATATGTGAAAGGTTACAAAGTATTTATAGAGGCTTTACATGTATAGCTAAACCCAACAGTAATAGAATACAAGTACAAAAGAAAACAATAGTTATCTGATAGTTTTATCTCCTAATACCCCCCCTCAAGCTAATGCCGGTGAAGATTGTAGCTGTACTAGTGGACGAAGAGCATGAAAATGGGAAGAAGGCAGTGCTTGGTAAAGATATATGCGACTTGATCTTTAGAAGATAGAAAACGAACTTGAAACTCTTTGGAAGCAACACGTTCACGAATGAAGTGGTAGTCTAACTCGATATGCTTAGTTTGAGCATGGAAGACCGGATTAGATGAAAGATACACAACCCTAATATTGTCACACCATAAGGAAATGGAAGATGATGGTGGAAAGCCAATTTCAGTCAAGAAAAACTTAAGCCATAAAGCTTCAGATGCAGCAAAATTAGCCAAAGCTTTATACTCCCCTTCTGTTGAAGACTGAGGAATTATAGGCTGTTTCTTGGCAGTCCAAGAGACTAAATTTCGGCCTAGATAAATCCCATAACCACTTATAGATCTTCGATCATTAGGGAAACCTGCCCAGTCACTATTGGCAAACAACATAAATCCATTTGACTAGATCGAACAAGAGATAAGCCAAAAGAAACTTTGGATTTAAGAATATCTCAATAAAAGTTTGACTGCTGCCCAATGAATATTTTTGGGACAATGCATGAACTGACAAAGCTTATTAACAGAGAAAGCAATGTCAGGCCGAGTTAAGGTTATATACTGTAGAGCACCAACAACTTGTCGATAGAAATCAGCATTTGCCAATTTTGAACCATCTAGCTTGGACAAGGATGGAGAGCTCGCCATTGGTGTAGAGCATGGTTTAGCTTTACTCATATTGGTTCGATGCAACAAATCAATGATATATTTCCTTTGTGATAATAGAATACCATTATTAGTTTTAATGACTTCTATGCCTACAAAGAAATTCAGGGGCCCTAAGTCACGAACAGGAAAAGCACTCTCCAACTTTTTGACTAAATCATCAATGAGAACCGTAGATGTGCATGTCACTACAATGTCATCAACATAGACTAAAACAAAAAGTTTGTTAGATCCATGATGAAGAAAAAATAATGATCCAAGGAGTGGAGTCAAATGAATTCGAAAAAGTATCCTGCAAATTGTGAGTCGTTTCAAATGGAAAAGATTTTTCATTAAATTTTAAATGCCTTAAAAAATAAATTTTGTCATTAGCTAAATCTAAACAACGATAACCATAATGAATAGGTGATAAACCGAGATGAACACAAGTGATTGTCTTAAAAGAGAATTTATTTTTATTGTAAGCCCGAAGTAAAGGAAATGAAGCACAACCAAAAACCTTAAATTGATTATAATTCGGGTGTCTTTGAAAAGACAAAAAAAAATGGACTTTTATTCTTTAAAACTAATGTAGGTAGTGAGTTAATTAATAAAACAGATGTATCAAATGCAAAATGCCAATATTTAAAGGGAATATGAGCATGAGCCATGAGGGTTAGACCCATATCAACCAAATGTCTTATTTTTTGTTCACTACTCTATTTTGCTCATAAGTGTGCGGACAGGCAAGTCTATGGAGAATCCCTTGTTCTTTGAGATATTTATTTAATGTCTGATACTCTTATCCCCAGTCAGATTGGCCATTTTTAATCTTTTTGTTAAACTGTTTTTCAACTTATTTTTAGAATAAAACAAAGATATTAAGTAACTCACTGTGCTATTTGATTGGAAAATTCCAAGTGTATCTGGTATAATTATCAATAAATAAAAGAAAATAGCGATGACCATTACTAGATGAATGAGGTGAAGGTCCCCAAATATCAAAATAAATTAATTCCAAAGGTGAGGTACTATGATGTTCAACACAAGGTAATGGAAATTTAGAAAGTGTCCCTTTAAAATAAGAAGAACAAACAAAATCTCTAATCTTTAAAGAACATGGAAAATTAAAATAAAAAATAATTTTATTAATTATTGGAAAATTCGCATGACCAAAGTGAGCATGCCAATCTACAGAAGTGACTTTAGCCGAAACAGAGTGAGCTTGATGAAGTAATTGATATAATCCATCCTTATTCTCGCCTCAAAGAAATATTTCCTATGTTGTTTGATCCTTAATAAAAAAATATGAGAAGGGTGAAATTCAAAGAAACAGTTGTTGTTATTAGTAAATTTATGGATAGATAGAAGAGGTTTGTTAATTTGAGGCACATGCAAAATATTTTTTAAAGTCATTGATCATTTATTAAAAGGAATGGAGGAAGAACATGTATGAAGAATAGGCAAACCTTGACCATTAGCAACATGTAATTGGTCCTATCCTCGATAGTCACTGTTCATGGAAAGGCCAAAAATGTCAGCGACAATATAGTGTAAAGCGCCAGTATCGGCATACCAGATGAGAGCAGCTGTCAGATTGTAGGAATATGCAGATACCATATTTGCTTGATTCTTATACTGTTGCATAAGTTAATAATTAGCATTGAAATTGGATTGGTGTCTTGAATGGTACTTTGGACGGCGGGGTTTAGCCCGCATCCAAGATTTTAGCAACTGTGACATTGTTTGAGCTCAGGGCTCTACGGAACACACTACTATATCACAAAGACATAGTATGGAGATGATGAAGTCACCACCCAAGGTAATAACTGGGACAACTGATGAGTGGTGATAACTCGATTCTCTAAAAGAGAGTTAGCACCATAACCAGGAGATTTTGGATACAAAATACTAACTTCTTTTAGTCTCATGTTCATTTAGAATTATGTTATTAATTACTAAGTTATTCCATAATTACATGCAAATTCATTAAACCCTAATTGAACATTCATCTAACTCCAAGGTAACTAGTCATGAAAGAGCTTATAAAAACCGCATTCACAAAAGGCGCAGCGTCCCTAAATTAGTCTATTCTACATTGATTTTATTAAGGTTAGCTAATTCTATATATTTTATTTACAAGTGAAATGGAACTAAAGGTGGACCTACATTTTAAATTAGTGAGCCTATGTCTATTATTTTAATTCTAAAGAAAATGAGTCTAAGTCTATTATTTTATGGGAAATGGATTGGATTGGAATAGCGGGCCTAGTTCTAATTAATTTTAAATGAAGTGATCCTAAATCTATTTATTTTAAAAGAAATGCTTTAATGGGCTGAGCTAAGTCTAAGCAATTTTAATTAAGCTAAAAATGGGCCTAAGTCTAGATTAAACTAAATGGGCCTAAATTCATTTTAAGTTAATTACAACCTAAATCAAATTTTAAAAGCCTATTAATGGTGAATTAAACCTAAACGTGGGCTTGGGGCCCAAAACGATAAAAACATAAAAAAACATGCCCAAATAGCAAATAAACAAATCAAAACATACATACAGTGATTTTAACCCTAATTTTTATATGCAACCTAATTAACTACAACCACCATTGATTTTAATTAAGATTTTTACTAGGTGAACCTAATTTACTAATCAATTTTAAGTGCAGAAAAATTAAGTGTTCCAATATTTCCCACTATCGGGGCTATTACAACCTACGTATAATAAAAACTAAAACTAATTAATACAACCTGTAAACCAAATACACAATACAAATACCATAAAAATAAAACACAGAAAAATAAAAAGAACTTAAAACTACGTGATTTAAAACATGGATTTAATTCATGGAATTTCATGGATCTTCATGGGTTGAGCTTGGTTCAATCATGTGACTCCATTCTCTTCTCCATTTAGGTTACTCTCACCATCATGAAACATAAGCAAACAATAAATAAAAAAATCAGTAAATAATTAATAAATAAGATTAAATAAAAGAAACAAAAATAAGGATAAGAATAAAGTACAAAATATAATTTACAAAATCAAAAAAATAGAAAAAAATACAATAAAAATGAAAGAATAAAAGAAAAACGATAAACAAAAATTAGATACTTTTATGTTTTCTTTGATTTTTGTAGGGAAAGGAGTTTGAAGGAGATTTAAGAAGGAAAGAAGTGGAAAAAGAGGAAGAAGAGCAGAAGAAAAATAGAGCCAGTTCACTATCACAATCGTGGCCTTATGCGCTATCGCGGACTTGCCCAGCTCAATCCCCAAGTGATGTCGAGCTTGACGTGAGCGCGGCTTCATGCGTGATCGCGGGTTCCTGGATAGCCAGCCTTCTGTCGTGAGGGCGAATTGTGCGCGAGCGCGAGTGGCCCTTCTGTCACGAACGTGGCTTTATGCGCGATTGCGGGCAACGTGTTTCCAACAGAGAACATGCTGATGTGTGCATATTTAGAAGAGAAAATCCAAGGGAAGTGAGAGGACATGTTCTAGAAGGGCTAGAAAGAACAAAGACACAAATTACTTAGGGTATAAAAAGACCACATTCTCTATTTACACCAAGAGACTTGGAGAAGAAGAGAAGAAATAACACACCAAGAGGAGGAGAAAAGAAGGAGAAGAGACCCATTTAAAGATTTAGAGCTTCTTGGATAACATTCTAATTTCTCTTTTCTTGTTATACTCTTTTATGTATATTTGAATATTGAATGATGATTTTAATAGGCATGAGTGGCTAAGTTTCTTAATGTTGTTGGGATTTTGGGAACCCATTTGATTTAAGTTCATCTAATATATTAGTTTTTGTTTATGAATTGCATATAGTGTTTGTTGAGCTTGTTGAGTGATGTGTTGAGGCCTAATGCATCCTTTGTTTGACTCCATGCATTGAGAAATGGTGGATCCAATAGACCCACAAATGCTTGTTACATCTTTCAATGACTTGAGAAAGCTTGTATAGATCTAATCCTCCATAAGTTTGCTGAATGCCTCTCAAGTTAGATATAGTCTTATTGCATGCTGATAATGAGAATTGATTCATATTATAAGATTTGATTTATACTTGTTTGTGAGATTAATATTGCTCGAGAGAGATTGTTATTTCGGTTTAAGAAACCTTGAGGTGTGCAATAGAACTTGAACCAATATGTTATTTGGCTTAATGATAATGTGGTGTACAAATTCCCCAACAACATGCCTTCATTATTAATTGACTTCTCATTATTCTGAATTGCAAAAGTCTTACCCATATTCTTTAGCTAGTTTGTTATATTGTTCTTTTATTTTAAGCAACCCATTTTAATAGCTCTAAACATATACAATAGAGATTAATAGGTGATTAGTCCCTAATCCCTGTGGAAACGATACTCTACTTATCATTATATTACTTGTCGACCCATACACTTGCGGATAATCAATAAGTTTTTGGCACCGTTACCGGGGATTGACGGAGCTAACATCATAATTACTCAATATTGTTTTGGATTAGAGCATTTTCTATTTTTGAACTCTGTTTCTGATTTACCTACTTTGTTTTTAGGTACTCTTATGATAGTGTATGCACAACACTAGAAGCTCAGGAAAAGAACCAATGCTCTACATTCCTGATTTATCTCAATTGGAAAAGGAGAATCGTAGGAGATCAAGGAGTGCGACTAGAGACATGGTTGCATAATAAGGAGAACAATAAGCTGATGCAGAGCGAACTCTCCTTGAGTTTACTATGCCCCGATTTGGAAAGAGCTCAGCAAAGTATCACTAGACCAAATGTACAAGCCAATAGCTTCGAAATCAAGCCTACTCTCTTATAAATGATTCAATATACTGGTCAGTTTCATGGTTTGCCTTCGGAAGATCCAAACATGCACATAGCAAATTTCTTAGAGATTTGTGATACATTTAAGTATACTGAGGTCTCCGATGATGTTATTAGACTGAGGCTTTTTCCATCCACACTTAAAGATAGAGCCAAGGCATGGCTTAACTCTCAGCCTCCAGCATCTATCACAACTTAGGACTCACTTGCGAAGGGATTTCTAGCAAAATACTTTCCTCCCGCAAAAACAGCAAAGATTGTTAAAGATATAACTACATTCCAGCAGTTTGAGAATGAATCTTTGTCTGATGCATGGGAGAGATTCAAGGAATTGCAACGAAATTGTCCACACCATGGTCTTCCCAAAGATATTCTCATCTGAACCTTCTATAATGGTGTGATAAGGTCTACAATATATACAATTGATGCAGCTGCAGGGGGATCTTTGGTAAGGAAAACCATAGATGGTGCTTTTGAACTCTTTGAGGAGATGGCCAACAACAATTGCTTATGGCCTTCGGAGATACATTTGGCTCCTAAACAAGGAGGAAGACTTGGAGTTGATGAGGTTACGTCAATTCAGGCACAACTTGCTGCATTAAGCAAGAAAATTAATAGGTTTGCATCAAGAGGTAATGCTGTCTCATCCTCATCTTTAGCTATATTTTATGAGCATTGTCATATGCTTGATCACACAACACCTGAGTGTGGTTTTGGAAGTGGAAATGTGTATGGGGATAGTACTCTAGAAAACTGTAGCTTTGTAGGAAACCAATTCCAACCAAGGCAACAAAACAGCAACCCCTATTCAAATACATACAACCAAGGATGGAGAAACCACCCAAACTTCTCATGGAGCAGCAACCAAAACACTAAAAACTTCCCTAATCAATTCACTAAACCTC
>CATIWK010316315.1:0-14939 GCA_949634005.1 Mallotus japonicus | reverse complement strand
GGGTAAGAAGATAATTATCTTGATAGACAGTGGTAGCACGTATAGTTTTGTGGATGCAAGAATGGTGAAGTTAGTGAATGTCATGCCTATAAAAGCTAAGACTCTGTGGGTAACAGTAGCTAATGGTCAGAATATGATCAGTAGGACCAAGTGTGAAAGCTGAGTTGGCAAATGCAGAATCACAACTTTGAATTTAATTTCAGAGTGCTTAGTTTGGGCGGTCATGATATGGTTTTGGGAGTGGACTGGATGAAACATTACAGCCCTATGATGTTTGATTTTGTGGACATGAAGCTATCCTTCAAGAGAGGAGATAAACAAATTGAACTTACTGGTGTGACAAAATCAACCAAACTCAAGCCCATGAGTGACAATAGCTTTCAGAAGTTGATAAAGGGGGACTTGAACCACATCTCTACTCAATTATTTTCAGTAACCTATCATAGCCTACCCGAGCCCAATGAAACACTAAACACCATTACTGAAACCAACCACCTTGACCTACCTCCACCCATTAAATCCCTCATTGACAAGTATAGACAAGTTTTTGAGGAACCAAACACATTACCTCCAAACAGAAACCATGACCATGCTATTCCACTAAAAGATAAAACCCAGCCTATCAATATCAGACCATACAGATATCCTTATTTCCAAAAATTAGAGATTGAAGAGCAAGTGAAGGAGATGATTAACAATGGAATCATCCAACCTAGTAACAGTCCCTTTGCCTCTCTAGTTTTACTAGTGAAGAAGAAAAATAGTAGCTGGAGGTTCTGTGTGGATTATAGACAACTGAATGCATTGTCAGTCAAGGATAAATTTCCAATACCAGTGGTGGAGGATTTATTGGATGAATTGAAGGGTGCGGGTTATTTCACTAAGCTAGATCTCAATGCAGGGTACCATCAGATTAGGATGAAGGAATTTGATGTGTACAAGACTGCTTTTCAAACCCACCATGGGCACTATGAATTTCTGGTAATGCCCTTTGGGCTTACAAATGCACCAGCGACTTTTCAAGCACTTATGAATAAGATTTTTGAACCTTATCTCAGGAAATTCATACTGGTTCTCTTTGATGATATACTAATATGTAGCCCTAGTTTGGAATTGCATTTGCAGCATTTGGAGATTGCCTTGCAGCTTTATGCTAAAATTTCCAAGTGTACTTTTGCTCAACACCAAGTAGAGTACTTGGGACATATTATCAATCAAGAAGGGGTCAGCACAGACAGTACTAAGATAGAAGCAATGATGAATTGGCCACTTTCAACCAATGTTAAATCTCTAAAAGGGTTCCTTGGACTCACCGGGTACTATAGGAAATTTATAAAGGGCTATGGAGTTATCAGCAGACCTTTGACTGATTTGTTGAAAAAGGATGCCTTTAAATGGAATGAAGAAGTAGAGAAAGCTTTCCAACAGTTGAAAGAGGCCATGTGTTTAGCTCCAGTATTTTCTCTGCCAGATTTCTTTTTGCCTTTTTGTGATAGAAACAGATGCTAGCAGTAAAGGCATTGGAGCGGTATTGATGCAAAACCATAGGCCCTTAGCCTTTATTAGTAAGGCGTTGAGTCCAAAACACCAGGATGCATCTATTTATGAAAAAGAATTGATGGCGATTCTATTTGCTGTTACCAAATGGAGGCATTACTTGAGCAATGCATGATTCGTTATTAAAACAGATCAAGAGAGCATCAAATTTCTCTTGCAACATAAGGTGTATACACACATTCAACAAAAAGGGCTTACTAAGCTCCTGGGATTGGACTATAGTATTCTCTACAGGAAGGGGGTGGAGAATAAAGCTGCAGATGCATTATCAAGGAAGGGTTGGCCAGAACAAGGTATAAGTGAGTGTTACTCAGCTGCTGTTGCAATTATACCAACATGGATGAAGGAAGTCAGTGATAGTTATGAGGGAAATAAGGAGCTGCAAGACACCATCACTTCATTGACTATAAGTAAAGATGCTAAGCCACATTATACTTACATTCAAGGATTGTTGAGATACAAGGGCAGGCTGGTGATTGGTGCAAATGAAGATTTACGAGCGAGAATCATACAGGCAATCCATGACTCTTCTTTGGGAGGCCATTCTGGTCTCAGGGGTTCCTACAATAGACTAAAATCCCATTTCTTTTGGCAAGGGATGAAGTCTGATATTTATAATTGGGTGATGAAATGTGAGGTGTGTCAAAGATGTAAGGTGGAGAATGTGGCTCTTCCTGGCAAATTATAGCCCTTACCGGTACCCAACAAAGCTTGGGAATCCATTTCAATGGACTTTATTGAAAAATTGCCCAAGTCAGAAGCGAAAGACACAATTATGGTGATTGTTGACAGGTTTACAAAGTATGCTCATTTCATTCCATTATCTCACCCTTTTACAGCCTCTAAAGTAGCTCAGCTCTTCCTTAACCATGTGTATAAGCTTCATGGAATGCCTAGAGATATTGTCACTGACAGGGATAAAATCTTCACCAGCATATTTTGGCAGGAGTTATTCAAATTGTTTGGGGTTAAGCTCAACCTAAGCACCTTTTATCACCCTCAATCTGATGGGCAAACAGAGAGAGTGAATATGTGCTTGGAGAACTATTTAAGATGTAAGAGTTTTCAGAAACCAGAGTTGTGGTGTAAGTGGCTTTACTTGGCCGAATGGTGGTATAACACCAATTACCATACTAGCCTGAAGATGACTCCATTCCAGGCCTTGTATGGTACAGCTCCTCCTCAACTTGTCACCATCCCCGATGTTCCTACTTTAGTTGCATCTGTAGAAGAGTTTCTACAGCAGAAGTAGCAGATGACACAGCACCTTAAAGAGCAGCTACATAAGGCACAGAGCAGGTACAAGCAACTGGCTGATAGCAAAAGAACCGATCGGTCATTTGAGATCAATGATTTGGTCTTATTGAAGCTGCAACCATCTAGGCAGAGCTCTGTGGCCTTAAGAAAGAACTTGAAGTTAGCAGTAAGGTACTATGGACCTTTCAAGGTAATAGCAAAAGTGGGGCCTATTGCTTATAAACTCGAATTGCCTTCTTCCTCTCAAATCCACCCAGTGTTTCATGTTTCATTGTTGAAGAAGTTCATTGGAGAAGGAGTGTTGTGCAAAGACCATCTACCTGAAGTTCACAAGAATGGAGATTTTAAAATCGAGCCTGCTGCTATTCTCCAAGAGAGAGAGATCACCAGAAAGAAGCAAACAGTGAGACAAGTTCTGGTGCATTGGGTCAATATGTCTAAAGAAAATGCCACTTGGGAAGATTTGAGTTTTCTTAAAGCCCAGTTCCCTGATTTTTTCCTTGAGGATAAGGAAATTCTCAAAAAAGGGGGTAATGTCAAGAACCAGGAAATGAAAGCAGGCCTGCTGATGATTAAGGATCAGCCTAAGAATACAGATGAGAAGAGCAGCCCAGTTGGGGAGCTAGAATTCAAGAAATGAAGAAAATTACAGCTGTAGTTGTAGGAGGTGGTAGTACACACCAAAAACATCCGTTATTTGCCTTTTATTCCTTTTGGTTGTTTTGCTATTTTGTCGTTTAGCTAGTTTATTTTGTAGCTAGTATTCTGTTGTGATAGATAGCTATTCCTTGTCATTTTGTGCCAATGATTGGCTATTTAAGAGAGAAGGATTCTAGATTGTACTCATCCAGAATTATAATCAAAAGAATTATTCCTTCTTTCTATGATGATATTTTCTTTTCTTCTTTCTTCTCTCTTTTTCTCATTTTAAATCACTACTATCCGCAACAACTTTCTTATTTCCTTAATTAATGAACCAGGTCCCTGACACAGAGCACAAAGGATGTCATAAATTTGTCGTTGAACGTAACTGAGTCTTCAATCAAGCAATTTCATAAAAAAATTGAGACACTAACTTTTACCAGTGCAGGCTACACTAAGCGAGGAAATGCTGCTCTTAAAGATTGTCTAAAACTACTAACTGAAACTATAAAAGAGATAAGAGGTTGGGCAGGTCCTTAAAGAATATCCATCTTTGAAAAGGGCTATCTCAGAACATGCTGATGAACTCAAACTTCTGGTTAGTGCTGCAATGACTAATCTAGAAACTTGCCTTCACGGTTTCTCCCATGCCAAAGCAGAAAAAAAGTATTAGATACAATTATGTTCCCCATTTTCAAATTCCGTACTCTTGATTTTATTTGTATTGTATTGTTAGATCCGAGAGTTCTTTTTGAGCGATGAAAGGCATGGTCATCGCCTCTGTAGTATTGCTTTAGCCATGATCAAGAACATGACAGACAATGATATGGCTAAAGAGAAAGAGTTGACAACATCATCATCAGCACCAAAAGCAGAAAGGAAGCTTAAAGAGGACAATGGAATAGATTGGCCTGGATGGCTGTCGACTGACGACCGTAGGCTATTGCAGGCTGCAAATGTGACTCCTAATGTTGTTGTGGCAGCTGATGGGAGTGGAAACTACTGGACTGTGTCTGAGGCAGTGGAAGCTGCACCGTCAGATAGTAAAACACAATACATTATAAAGATAAAAGCAGGCGTTTATAAAGAAAATGTGATCGTCAACAATCCTAACCTTACATTTGTGGGTGATGGGAGTTCAAACACCATAATTACTGCCAATAAAAATGTCGTTAATGGCTCCACCACATACGACTCTGCAACTGTTGGTAACTATTCATATATATGCATATATATTTATTCAAGTCCATTATAGTCTTCTGTTCTGTGGTTACTTTAATCTTATGCGCCTAATGTGTGCATATAGATGGGCCAGATATTTAATTGAATGTTTATGCAAGGACTTTTTATTGACAGTATCTATATTGCAGCTATTAATGGGGATGGGAAGAGGTTCTTGGCCAGAGATATAACCTTTCAAAACTTTGCTGGAGCATCAAAGGAACAAGCTGTTGCATTGCGCGTAAGCGCAGACTATACAACATTTTATAGATGTAGTATGATAGCCTTCCAGGACACCCTTTATGTGCATACTCAACGCCAATTTTATGTCAATTGTGTAGTTATAGGAACTGTAGACTTCATATTCGAAAATTCAGCAGCAATGCTGCAGAACTGTTACTTACACGCTCGCCTTCCTGGTCCAAAGCAAAAGAATACGTTCACAGCACAAGGTAGGGATGACCCTAATCAGAACATAGGCATAGTTATCCAAAAATGCAGTATAGGAGCAACTATGGATTTAGAGAATGCAAAAGGCAGTGTTTAGAGTTTTTTAGGCAGACCTTGGAAGCTGTATTCAAGGACTGTCATAATGCAGAGTGAGATAAGTGATATTATCGATCCAGCTGGGTGGTTGGAGTGGGATGGAGATTTCACACTTGACACATTGACCTATAGAGAATATCAGAATACGAGAGCCGGAGCTAGCACTGTGATCCAACTAAAAGTTGAATCAAATGGATCACAAAAGAGAAGAAGAATTTGAGAGAGGATGCACAAAGATTTAGGAGAGAATAGAGGAATTTTGCTATCATTCAACTTGAAAATTCCAGCTGTGGATAGCAGCTACATACGCCGTTACACACTCTTGGCATCCAGTGCCAGCTAATAAGACAAAATAAGGGAATATAAGAAAGATAAAATTTGGTGCTGACACGTTGCAACCAAATGACTCTACCAGAATAGAATGTCACTGATAAACAAAGGAAATAACAGTAAAATAATCTTCCTTGCATCACACTGCAAATAGGGTTCCTTGGAAGCAATACAAGGTGATGACTAGTTCATCCGAGGCAGTGCCATATACTGCTCAATATTTCATTTCAGGGGCAACTTGGTTAGATTCAACTGGTTTTCCTTGCTTCCTTGACCTATGATTTCATAGAGCTGAACATGCCTATGGGAACTGATGGTTCAGGAATATGCGCACCAGCGACATTCTTTCAGAATCATTTTCCTGTGTTTATGATCAGTAATTTCTGCTGCAAGGCACTTGTAGCCTAGCACTGTAATCTATTTTAATTTCTATCCTGTGAAGTAGTAAGGAATAAGAATTGATCAAAATAGAAATAAAGTACTTAATTATTCTGCGTTCTTTCTGACATTGGATGAAACAGGACATCACATCACTAACGATTTATTACAAATGTAACTCTGTCCGTTTGGGTTCAGAGCCTACGCTGAACCCGAATTTCTCATCTGTTCAATATATTCATACAAGGGAGTAAGGGCTCCTGCATGGGCTATGCAAGCTCTCCGCAGGTGTGCAGGTAAATTTGTAATGTCTGACGTAGAGGCTAAACTGCCAACGAATTTGCATAGTAAAGCTCCAAAATGTTGGGAAGCCTTCCAATCAATGGCACATTCATGTCAGAATAAACATATAAATAAAAATTCATGTATTTGTTAAGCAAAAACTGGTCGGATGGAAGCTTTTCACCTCTTTTGGAAACTCTGTTGGAAGATTGTCAACAACAGAACATATCAATCCACTGCCCTCTATGTCAGAATGGTACGAATCATTTAAGGGATCATACCTGAAACCGTGCTTGCACAGATGATCAAATACAGATAGATGCCTCTGTAGAATATATACAGAGAAAAACAAATAGAAATACCTGAAAAAAGGCGAGTCAATTGTAGTGGTTTGGTTGAGAATCTCTATTGAGCCTTCCATGTCACAAGTTAAATCAGTAATTGCAGTAAGTGGGCATCCTTTACTTGCGAGATCTCGAAGCTGTTGAGTGCTCAGTAACCGGGGGAATCTCTTCTCCCAATATATGCAATTAACTATGAGAGATTGAAGATTTATTATAATTAGTCAATGAAAGAAAGTGCAGAGGGAAAAAAAAACTGCAGTAACAACAATATTTCTAGCTCACCAATCACAGATGCATACGGAGCTATTTTTTCATGGAAAATAGGTTTGTAGTGCTCTGGGTTTGCATAATAATCAGCCTGAAATTTGAAATTGGGAAAATAGAATGTTCAAGACAAATTAACAAATCACTCTGAACGCTTCAAGAACACAACCTCATGTGACTAAAAGAGGAAGCATGGACTTAAAAAATTAACTAGTTACCTTATCAAATAGTTTTCCACTATCTTTGTGTTCAACCATGTTTTGAGCAGTGACAACACAACCATATACTTGGAAGACTCTCCCCGAAGAAGGTGCAGGCTGTAGGCAAACAAAACTCCAAACTTTACCATGCTATATATTTGCGACAGCCACAACCTAAACATGGTTACATCTCAGAGTGCTTAAATTGTTGCATACCTTCCCACCAAAATGCTCTGAAAGCTTGCTTGGGTCAACAAAGGCATGAGGAAGTAGCTTAAAAATTTCCTGTGCAGCAGCAGAACCTGAAGAAGAGAAAAAATGGATAGAAAATGTATAGATAGGTTGCACAATAAATTAAAAGCAGTGTGGATAGCCAACAAAGTCACTATTATAGTACCATTTCCAGAGCCAGTAAATACAAAGACAAGAGGACAGATTCCTGATGGAAGTCCATTTGTTGCTATCTCTTCACCCACAGAAATCACAGCAGCTTTGGCAGCTGCCACACTAGTATACATGTAAGCTGCGCCGAGCGAGAGGAATGGTGTGGAATATCCAAGATTTAAGTACCCTGAAAAAAATTTCAACTAATTAAGAAGGTAAAGGATACTTTTTTTTTGAAATGAACAGTTCATCTAGTAAAGCAAACATTGAAAGCTAAAGAAGCGCAGGTGATAGATAGAGACATCATACTTTGCCCCAAACCTCTTAACAGGTCAATCATTGCAGCTCCACCTGCAAATTTTCCAAAAGCAATCAATCGTTTCCTCTGGTCTCCATCGACAAGCTCATAATCAAATAGAGACACCCTTTTAGCTAGGATCTGAAAACCATACATATCAAACAGTTAAATAACTGATTAAATGATAAACATGAATTTAATTTTCATCAAGAATCAGTCTGTTAGTTAGCTATAAATACCTCATCTAACAAAGGCATGTTTTCTTGCTGAGCTTTATGCGTATGTGAGAAGAAGGCATAGCCTCTGTCAGGTAAAATCATTTCCAGCTACAACAAACAATACCCATCAATTATATCAGATTATACTTTGGTTACCAGTTCAAAAAAAAAAAGCATAATTTGACACACTGCACCGTTGGTTTTTTGATGCCCAAGATAAGGCCACACTCTGATAAGTCATCAGATACTTCACAGCCAGCTTCTTGATAGACTGCATCATGATATATTCGTTTAGTTGATGGCTGTACTATAATGCGAGAGACTCCATCTTTACTGTGTCTTCCATGAAGAAGTGCAGCACAGTTTGCGGGGGTTAGAGGTGCCCTCCTTTCCCACTTGTTTGAAGACTCTGCAAGAATCCCCACAACTCCATTACCAAGCATTTTTTTTTTCTTTTTTTGTTATCGTTATCTATAGGCTTAAATTAGCAATATTTTTATTAAATTCAAGGTCCCAAATTGGTGGCAAATGCTGATTTAATGTTACAGAGGCGGACACATATAACAACTTCAAGGTAACCATGACAATACAAGGTTGCGGCCGGCAACAAGATAAAAAATTATTTTTTTGAGCAATTATTGTATTGTCCTAATGTTAAAATTTATTTTTTAAAATTTTTACTTTTTAAGCAACGTTAAACATTATCCGATATAAAATAAGGAAAAGTACAAAATAATTTAATATGTGTTACTTTTTATCAACTTCTGCAGTTTATTTATTTATTTTTTTAAAAAAAAAGACCACCACAAATCATAGATCAATTAAGTTCTCTCCGAAGAAGAAACAAATGATTGCAATAATATATATATAGTTGGACAATTAGCGTGAAAAAGATAAATAGTTTAATGATATAATTCATGTGTATCTTAAATTTTTAATCAAATATAGTAATTATACATTCTGAGATATTTGTTATTTTTAAGTAAATGATCTAATATTAGATTAAAAATTATTTATTTCACATTTCACATTTTTTTAGAATAACATTTTCACATAAAAAAAATTAACCTCGATAATAAATATCTCTTTGAAAAAAGTGCAAAAATTGTTGTGCTATATACTTGCAAAATTTTAGGCTTATACGATGAAATATAGTTAATTGTATTTTATTTATTGACTGAAAAAATAATCACATAATCGGCTAATTATACTATCGTTATTCTTGCTTTTATCATAAATTAGTATGTATTTTACACGTTGACCCAAAAAAATGATCAATTCATTTTATTATAAATTTAATTGCCAATAGTTACTTTATTTATGCTAGTTTTTACAAACTTCATAGTTTTATTTTTTGACTTATAATTTATTTTATAACAAGTCAATACTATATATTTTACCACATCAATAAAAAGCAAAAAATAAGTTTAATTTCTATTGTAAATAATGATGTAAAAAAAGATATTTCATTAAACTTAAAGTTTAAAAAGATGTTTTTAAAAAATAAAGGGGTTAAAAGTAACTTTTATTATAGGTACATTGTTGCAACTATAAGGATTGAAATGGATATGTTTTTTATTTTCCGATGTAAAAAAAGGATATGTTTTTTAGAAGGATCTTTCTTTTCTTTTAAATTGTCAAACAAAGAAAACAACACTCGGCCGATTACAATTGAGCCTAAGTAGCACAGCTTGTCAGCTTATTTCATGTCAATGTCTAAGAGATCTAAGCTAGACTTGCATTGAATGAGTTTCAAGCCCATCAATTAGTACAATCCAAACTCAAAATCATCAATAAAACAAAAACCAATGCTTTGCTAAATCGAATTGGGCCTAAAGAATCTATCTATCTAAAGCTTGAAAATCATTGTCTGCTCTCATCAAGTCATCACATATCACATCTCTTGCCTTAATTGCATGTACACGTTTCAATCAATTCATATTCACCTATTGAGGTCTCCCTTCAAATTAATTGTTTTAGTGGGTGTCTATTGTTTGCTTTTGACATGAATTGTGTGCTTGAAAATTTGAGAATAATTTATTTATATTTAATGTATTTATTTTTTTTGAACAACTAGATAAAATGGTTAATTTTCGACCTCATAAGGGATAAAGAGGTGATGGAGATTCAATCCCTTCTCTCCATAACAGAATGTTCACACCTTATACTACCTGAGTTACTCGTGAAAGACTTTAATGTATTAAATTTGATCATATACATAATAAATATTTCATATTTAATAATTAAAATTAATAAATTTTTTAAATATTATAATGATTTAATACCTACCACGTTCATAATTAAAAAATTATAATCTTATATATATATATATCACAATAAAAAATAATTTTATATATCATGGCACAATCCTAACATGGGTTTTAATGACTTTGGTGACCCTTTTCGAGTTTCATGCAAAAGGAAGAATTTTCAAATCAAAATTAATGAGATCAAAGCAGCAAATAAAGAGACTCTTGACAAATCTCACTAAGGAGAGGGAAAAAAAAAAAAGCAAAGATATGATTTATACCAAATTCGAAGACAGGCAGCCTGAAGTTGGCTGGCCATGGGGTCCTACCATGATCCATGAGAGTTTCATTGTTTTAATGTTCTTTCTATTTTGTGTTTTTATTTGAAAAAACATTGCCAAAAAATGCTAAATTTATTAAAATTTTAGAATTTAATTTTGACATATTATATATAAACTCTACCGCCAAAAATACAGTTTATCCAAAAAAATCAAAAATTATATTTAATGAGATGTTTATTTTTAGAATAGCCCAAAGTTTAGTGTTATTATAAATTATAGGCTTTAAAAGACAAAATCAAATGTGTGCTAGTTATTACATATTAAAGTTCTTTTAATTCACTTCCAGTCAGCAATTGCTTAGAAGTTGATGCGTCTACAGTAAGTTTTCGTTGTTAAAAAAAAAAATTCTTTTAATTTAAATGATATTTTAAATTTAAATCATAATATATATAATTATATTAAATAATTATTGAACAAATTTTATTAAAAAAAATTGTTTAATCTACAAAGTGAGTGATAATAGAGGCCGTAAGCTAATTGATTTTTTTTCGACAATAGTATTTAAGTGGTTTAAATTTTTCCCAAAAGAGGAAGAGAAGAAAGAATAGAGAGAATTAAATTCTACTCTCTACATTTGAATGTTCATATTTTTTGTCATTTGAACTATTTGTAGGTATCTTAAGCTAATTGATTAGTACAATTAAAAAAATCAACATTAATATAATATATTCACAAGGTCGTAAAAAAAATTTTCAATCAATTAAGCTTTTGCACAATTATGCTATGAAAGATAAATGAAACAGACTTAAAGTTGGAAAAGGAATACTATTATTTTCTAGGATGGATCAGCGCACATGCACTGATGCAAGTTTTTATCGTAGATGCTAAGCACAAACATTAATAAAAGTGGTCTCAAACAACACTATTTATGCTAATAAAGGGTGCTATATTATAAATGGTGGCATAATACATTTGTGATCCTTGTATTTAGCATAATTTATTATTTTGACACCTCAACTTACATATTTACCATTTTAACACTGAAACTTGTATAATATGCATTAATCTAATAACATAATACATCAACTACTTTCTGTACTTGCAACTTTTTGTTAGTTTGATATCTTTACTTACACTTTTTTGTCAGTTAAATACTTACGATGTGACACATGATGATTCGCTGCTGACAGGAGATTTAAAATTGTATTTTAAGCAAGTTCAGATATTAAAATGACAAAATTATAAGTTAAGATGTCAAACTAATAAAAGTGACAAATACAATGGATCATAGATATATTATACCTATAAATGGTATTATCAACATTAATTAATTATTGTGATATCCGGATGGTCTCTCTATAAAATCACATTTTTTAATAGTTATCTAAATTGAGAAATATATGTACGTAAATAGTTGTAGATTTCGGAAATAAATTTTACAAGTTTACACTAAATTTATGAAATAATTAATCGTGAATTCAAGCAATATACAAATTATATATATATATAATTAAATAAATAATTTTAGTATATAATAAAATTATAAATAAACTAAAAATAGAACATATCACAATAATCTTATTTTTTAATTTTTGTTACCATAATTTTTTTTTAATTTGTAATAAGATTAATTGAAGGATTAATTTTTGTAATAATTAATTATTCTCAAGTTTTTATTAATTAAATTATTTATTAATAATTATTATTTTAAAAATTTGAATTTAAATTATACACAATTTTTTTAAATCCCATCTATTTAAGTTTTTTTTTCTATACTAAAATCCACCAAAAATTAAAAAAAAAAGTTTTAGGAGGTATATGAAAGATGTTGAAGAAAATATTAGAATTTTGAATAGCTTTACATATCAAAATTTTGTGTAAATACTAATTAATATTTCTGTAGCTCAACTTATATATGTTTGTGAATGCAAAACTAATGCATTATTCTTAGGTTAAAATTATCAATTAATCGTATTCAACCAGTATATATATAGGATGCTAGTTAATTTTTTATTGTATGAGTATAAAATATTTTAAATAGGATTTATTATTTAGTAAATAAGTGTCATATATTTTATAATTAAAAATTGTGGGAAATATATATATAAAAAAAGATAATTGAAGGTGGGCGGCATACGAACAAAGAACCGCGTGCTTTAAACCTGCAAGCTGTAAAAAGAACGCGTTTTCGCGTATCCTTTAAAGCTATCTCTTCAATGTTTCGTTGCTTTAGGATTTGAAAAGAGATGGGCCAATGGTCTCTTTATCTCTATATTTATTTATCCAACATTTTTTTGGTACACTAAAATTGTTGATAAAAACAATTGCAAAATTTTAGAAAGAAAATTTATTTTTAGGAAAGAGATTTTAAATTCAAGTTACATCTTTCATATCTAAATTGTACGTGTTTTGTTAAGTGGCGTGTTGAGTCACTATACAGTGTGTATGTTATGTGTGTTTTTTCAAAAAAAAAATATCTAAATTTTTGAGATTCACTTTATACTAGTATAATTTCATTAAAAAATACCAACCATTAATCAGTAATAACTTTTTTTTTGGTTTCAATAATACTAAAGCTTATATCACAAGTTGAAAAAATAATTATTGCAATTATATTGAAATTATATTTGTTTATTTTTTTAATTGTTCTTTCTTGATGGCATGTAGTTTGCAATTTTGATCTCTAAGTGGGTTGTTACCGGATTTTTCTTTTTGAATAAACAAATTAATAATTGTCATTAATTAATAAAAAGGCAATATAAAAGTGAAATTTACAAGGATAAGCCTCTAAACCATTGAACGATACTCAACTTGAAAAATTAACACTAATAACATAAAGAACCAAAAAAAAGTCACAAATTAACCAATTTTTTGATTGTCCGAACACCTGAATTTCAACTAGGCTTCTTGACATACCTTGAACTGGAGAGAGCAAGTACTATCACTAATGATGGGTGCAGTAAATACCATCTAATACATACTCTATTAGAAAAGAAAAAAATAATTGAAGGACTTGATTTTTTGATAAGCCGAATCAAATTTCTCCAATAAAATTTGTTGGAGATATACTCTCAAGTTTCAAAACAATAAATTATTTTTTTTTCTGAATAATTAATAGAAATGGTTAATTTTCATTCCAATACCGTAAGAAGAAAGAGAGAGATGAGATTCGAACTCTATTCTCCTCAACGGATGTCCGTGAGGAATATAATAAATTGTTCTTTGAGAACTCTTTAGTTGTAAAGTAGATTGTGCCAAAAATCAATAAGTTTAAATTATCTTTCTTCTCCAACAAAAGTATAAGGTTCGATATGTAAAAAAAAAGAACAAAATCTTTGACAAATCAAATGAAAAATTAGTTAAGAAAGATTATCAAAACTAAGAAAATCTTAAAACTAACACTGAGTAGAGAAGAGAGAAAAAGGTAGAGATATTGCCGGCCAATGTCCCTGGAAGAATTTGGAAAAGTTTAATAAGAGATTAGAGAAAAAGAAAAGTTGCCGAATTGATTTCTAGACTGTGATATGATATTATCAGCATTTCTGACTTAAATATAAACAAAATTTAGTAATAAAAATATTAACTAAAATTAAAATTTTCACTAATTTTAAATCATAATTATCTCATTTTACATTTTTTAGAGTGATTAAAAAATAGATAAAAATTTATGTGTGCTGGATCAGATGGTTGGGGTCTAATGCCGCTTAAGTTAGGTCTTGGATTCGAGATCTAGCGTATGCAAAAACGTTAAATACTCATAGGAAAACTTTTACCGCCCTTCAGGGTCTTATCCGGATCAAATATGAATTAGTCGGGTTCTACGGAATACCGGATACTGGTGTATCAGATACAAAAAAATAATAATAAAAGCTATTGAGAGAGTAGTTAAATAGTAACTTTTCTGAAGGATATCATGAGGTGTAGGATTCAAATCATGTCATACTAAAATTATATAATCTCCTTATTTACCAAAAAAAAATAACAATAAAAAATTTTATAACAGTAAAATTTTATTTTAATGCACTAAAAAAAATTTAAAAAATAGTGAAATATTTTCTTACAACTTTAATATTATCATCTCCCATTAACGGCCTTGGATGATAAAGACCGTAGGTTGTAGGTTGATAATTGTTCGTCCATTATTGCAATGCTTGCAGTAGTTATGGAGGTGTTGTATTGTATGTTGTGCTGAAATGTAGATGGAAAAGGAGAGGATAAAAGTTCTACATGCTTGGCCGCCTCCTCTCACTTCTTTTTACATTAGTATTTCAAAACAGTCATGACATGTGGAGGTCCCAAAATGCCAAAACCATTACAGTAAAGAGTAACGATCCATCCAACGTCAGAGTTGGCAATCCATTCAAAAAGCAGGAGAAGAACCTACAATTTTCAAGACCATACACCATTGCATCTTTTTCATAGCCAACAATCTAGACAGGACAGAAATTAATTTATATGCCACAAAAATTAACTAATTAATATTAGCAG
>CATIWK010316213.1:0-12306 GCA_949634005.1 Mallotus japonicus | reverse complement strand
ATTAATAAATTGAATATAATTATTGCAAAAATCTTTATAATATAATGTTAATTTTTATAATATACATGTATATAACTCTAATTCTATTAAATTATCGGTTCTAGTTTCGGTTCTTCGGTTCAGTACAATTCGGAGCGGTTCGGGACGGATCTCGGTTCGGAGATTTCAAATTCTCCAGACCCATCCCAATAAAAACTTTCGGGACTGTTTGGTTCGGAGAAAGTCAAATAGTCAATGGAGATTTTCAATTCTGGAGATTTTCGGTTCGGTTTTTCGGGACGGTTCGGGTTCTCCAAGACCCATGCTCAGCCCTACTTGAAATAGGCAAAAACCTCCTATCTAATAGAAGGAAACAAAGCTTCTTTTTTTTTTTGGATAAGTAAAAATAAGTATCCTATAATATAGGCGCTTCAACATGGCATTGTGGTTTTTTAATGACACTTCAATAAAAAAAAAATTGTGATTATGCTCGAGTATAATCACAATTTTTTTGGTATAAAAACACTTCAATACCATGTGTTTTTATACCATGTGATTTCATATTTATAGTAGCAAATTGTGATTTCTCTTTTCTCAAATATCCAAAAAAAAAAAATTAAAATTTTAATATAATTTGATAGAGTAGAAAAAATAAGTCTGCCTATAGTAAATTTAGATGGTAATAATAAAAAAAGAAAAAATAGAAACAAATTTTCTTATATGTTATTTGACAAAAAGATTCTAAACTATTGCTAAATTCATATTAAAATTATGAGAACTTGATTAAAATTAATGCTGAAAAAGAAAGAAATTCATAAGCTATAATAAAAGGTTTTTTTTTTTATTTTTTATTTTTTATTTTTTATGTAAGTGCTATAAATATAAAAACACATGGTATTGAAATATTATTAAAAAATTCACAGGCTCCGATGCTGCATATTTCTACTTATCCATTTTTTCTTTTTGGTTGAATCAACAATACAATACAATATATAACTGAATTGTTCACAAATGTATTATGCTTGAGTAGGAGCGTAACTAAGTCGAGCCGAGCCGAGCTTTGTCTAGCTCATGTTTGGTTCGTTTATAATCAAATTGAGCCTAGCATGCTATGCCATTTAGTGTTCATGAGCTGTTCGAGAACTTAATTGAGCATAAAGAAATTTTAAAAAATATAAACTATAAATTAAAATTATATATTAAAAAATTAAAAATAAATTATTTACTAAATAAATTACAATATATTTAATAAAAATTATAATTTTATTCTAATAATATACTTTTTTAAAATATTTTTTATAATAAAAACTTATATATTATATATCTAAAATCAAATTATTAAATATAAAATTACGAGCTGGCCAGCAAACTTCTATTCAATCTTGTTCGCGAGTTTTATGAGTCGAGTTTTGTATAATTTGAGTATGGCTTGTTTATTAAACGAGTTTATATATACGAGTTCGAATGACCTTTTATTGAGTCAAACATCGAACTGCTCGCAAGCAACTCAGTTCGTTTGTAGGGCATCTGTAGGCGGCGGGGTTTAGCATGCGCCCAAGTGTTGGCAACCACGACACTGTGCGAGCTCAAGGCCACTAGGAAATACGAGTTAGGTCAAAGCCCAATCGGAGATGGAGTCGCCACCCGGATGGAAGCCGAGACACACTTGTACGGCAACTGGATTCCACGGAGGTTTCCGGAAGCCGTCATCAGAGGACGGGTTCGAAAACTGGGTATGAGCGTTTGAATGCTCACTCGATCTCTCTCTCCCTTTTTAATCTCCCAATGCCACCCACTCTACCCCCTCCTTTCTTTCCCATCATTTCTTTTCACCTAGCCTCCCTCTTTTCCCTCAAATAATGGCCTTTCCCACGTAGTTCTGCAGAGCAAAACCAAGTGGGGGCCACCAGGTTAGTGGAACCACCATGCTGCATTTAATGCAGCAACAAGTGGGTAGGCCAAAAGGCGATCGCCTCTTCAAGGAGGCGATCGCCGCTTGACTCTCTGGTCAAGAGGCGATTGCCTTCTGGATGAAGAGGCGACGTCTCTTCAGCCTCAGGCTTGGGCTTGAATGCTGGGTCATGGGCTTGGGCCTATGTTAGGTTCTAAAAAGGGTTTAGGCCTGTTCTAGAAGGATTTCTGGGCTTCTCTTGCATTTGAACTTGAGCTTTCATCATCAGGCTTCCGTTGCATGCCGAACAAACTGAACAGTGACAGTTCGTCTCCTATCATGGGTCGACCGAATCGGGTGTCTACAGTTTACCCCCTTGAATTTTCAAAAAGTAAACAGCACGCATGCATTTAAATTTTTGAAATCTCAAAACACACAAAAGGAAAAAACAACGACGTACCTCACTCTCGAATGTCATCCGAGAGATAAGTCCTCCAACCTGAAACGCAACCATGATCTTAGGGTTTTACTGGCCCATACGGTTACTCAACACTTACTGACTTCGGGGATTCAAACCTGAACAGTCATCTCGTTAACTGTGATCTTCGGAAACTCTATCAAGCCCGACTTTGCCACTTTACGGGAAACTCATGCCGTCATCCTCAGGTTTTCCTAGCCCGAGAGGTAGCCCCTCTGTTCTAAACATGGGAAGCTCACGCCATCATCCTCGGGTTTTACTGGCCCGAGAGGCAGTTCCTTCTGTTCTGATTATAGGAAACTCAAGCCGTCATCCTCAGGTTTTACTGGCCTAAGAGGCAGTTCCTTCTTTCTAATTGCAGGAAGCTCATGCCGTCATCCTCGATTTTTACTGGCCCTAGAGGTAGTTCTTTCTTTCTGATTGCAGGAAGCTCATGCCGTTATCCTCGGGTTTTACTGGCCCGAGAGGCAGTTCCTCCTTTCTGATACTTCGATCAGACACTTCATAACCGATCCCTGACCTCGAGTCAGTCACTTGAACCACACATGTTTTAAAATTTAGACACGAACGACTCACCTCGGGAACTTTGCCTGATCAAACACTTGCCCAAATAACCATGATGCCTCGGGGACTTCGCCCGACCGAACACCTATTCAGACTATTCTGACAACAGTTTTTTTCTCTTTTTTTTATGTGGCCATGTAGTGGACCCCTTTTTTTTAGCCAACAAGCCTCCGCTTCCTAAGTGGGCCCACCTGACTCTCTTCCCTTATTCTAACATCACCAGAGGCCCACTTTCCTAGAAGCCCATTCCCTTTTCCTTATATATAGGAAACCTATTCCCTTTTCCTTTCACTTTTTCCTTTTTCTTCTTTTCTTTTCTTTTCCCTTTTTCTTTCTTTCTCCTCACGTCTTATACTTTCTGACCATGGATGCTGAGAGGACACTGTCACTTCCACCTTGGGATCTCATTCCTCCCTTGATCCATCCTCCACGCATGCATGGATACTCGAGGGGAGACACGATCCCTATTCTGGTAGACCTGAGGACACACATTTGTTCCCTCACTTCAGGAGAGGTTAGTACCCCCAAATCTCACTATTTCCTGCAAAATTCATCGAGTTAATAGTTATACATGTTTATTCTTCACTTAGGATTAGAAAACAAGACAATGCATAATTAAAACACAAAAATTGATCAAATTTTGAATCAGGCCGCCTGTTCACTTTGTAGAGGCGATCGCCTCTTCGAGGAGGTAATCGCCTCCTGACCAAAAGGTGAACGCCTCTTGACTAAAAGACGATTGTCTCTTGCCTCTTCGAGGAGGTGATCACCTCCTGTATGAGGGGCGATCGCCTCCTGGTCAGGACGAGATGATTCGCCTCTTGGCAAGGGGCGATCGCTTCTTGACAAAGAGGCGATCGCCTCTTGGTCAAGAGGCAATCGTACCTTGACCAGAGTCCTTTATTTTTTTTATCAATTTCTTTAAAGTTTTATAGCATTTAACTAATCAATACTAAGTAAACTTCCCTGATTTCTTCGACAGTATGATGTACAGACGTTCAAGGGTGCGGGGAACTTCCATGGGGCTCGTGTCTTCTACAGCGAGCTCACCGATGACCAGAGAGACAGGATCTAAGACACTGGATTCGAGGATTTCATATTATCTCTTCTTGAGGAGCAGGGGAAGACTGACTACCAGCCCCTGTATGCATTGATAGAGAGGTGGTTCGACACCACTCACACATTCCACCTCCCCTTCGGAGAGTTGATGGTAGACCCTGTGTCATTCACTGCGATTACTAGGATCACGTGCATTGGAGATGCAGTCCCTTTCAATGCGAGCTTACATCGGACCAGCCCTGACACTGTTGCTTACATCGAGCATCTTCTTGGTATGGTCTCGGAAATGAAGGGGACCCATACCATTAAGGTTAACTCGATCCAGAGCCACTATACGAGAGATAGAGCTATGGCGATGACTTCTCCCTGGAAGACTGACCAGGTGGTGCGAGCTTACAAGCTTTACCTTCTCGGCACCACCCTCTTTGCTGATACAGTGAGCTCCCTTGATATGATGTTTTTCATGCCCCTGAAGGATCTGGATCAGGTGGCTACCTTCGACTAGGGCAACTGTGCTCTAGCCTACCTCTATCGCAGGATGGATGAGGTAGTGCATGGGGCGAAGAGGCTCTGCGGCTTCTAGCATGCTACACTGGTACTCTTTTCTCTCTTTCTCTCTTTTTTCAAAATCTTGTTATCGTTTGCTGATAAACTTCTCTTGCAGGTCTAGGGATTAGAGCTAGAGCTTATTACAGGGATCTTCCGGGTTACTGATCATTTCCCTGCTATCCACCGGTGGGGTGCTAGTCGCGTCTTGAGGAGGCACCTGGCCCATGTTCATGTTCACAGGGAGTGGTTGAACTCCCTGACTCATGAGGTGGTACCTAAAATGAACAACACAAACTCATTTAGTACACTATTTTGATTACACTTATTTACCCGTTACCTTCCTTGCAGATACGGAGCGATCCATGGGGTCCTGAGAACCGATGGAACCCCGAGATGGTACGTTCCAGGCCCCTCTCACTGTGGAGAGTCTTACTTCGAGGCCCTAGCTTTCGGGTATGGTACCTTGGGGAGAGATTCCTCAACTAGGGTGGAGGCCCGTGAGTCAAATGTGTCTCGAAGTCCTCTCCTCGGTATCTATTCTGGGCACATGAGCTAGCACTGGGGAGCCAGCTGTTGATCATACTATACGGGTGAAGAGCCAGTATCTAGACTTTATTCGATCTCATCTCCTCCAGCGAGTACCTTTTGCTGTCGGGTCCACTTCTCAGGTATGCTTTTAACTTTTATCTCATTTCTTACTAGATCATCAGATTTTGACAAGACTTTTCATCTTTAGGTTATGGCTACCGGTCCCACAGTTCGGGTCAGGCCTTAGGCACGAGAGAGAGCCCCCCAGAGGTTCCGCACAAAGCAGAGCGAGGCGGGTACTTCGGCCGCAGCGTAATAAAGTGGACTTCCTACTGGTCCTTCTAGTTCCTCTACTCCAGCAGTGATCAGTAGCTTTACGCATGTACCTGACTCTTTGATTAGATGCTGGGTCCCTCCTGGGGAGATGTCTCAACGGTTCCTCAGGTTGGATGAGGGTCTCGATCCCGCTTGCATCCTCCTAGGCACTACTCACGTAAGTTCAGCTCCAACCTGTCTATTACATTATTCTAGAAATATTTATTAGTACTGATCATCCTGTTAATAATGCAGATTCCACTAGAGTAGGGTCAGTACATGTACAGGCTGATCGAGGCTCGGAGAGACTACCTGCTAGAGGTTACTGAGCAGTGGAGGGTAAGCATTCTTCCTATTCCTACATGTATGCATGTATGTATACCTTTTCTTACCTCATACTTATGTGCAGGACTTGGACAGAGCGAGCCAGGAGAGGATCACTACCCTCGAGCATCATATTGAGGTTCTGCAGATCAATTAAGATGAAGACGAGGACGCCGAGGAGGGACCAAACGGAGGTGAGCAGGCTGCAGGAGATGGAGACGATGCTAGGGACTCAGAGGGCACGAAGTAGAGCGTCCGTAGCTCAGGACCCCCTTCCCCTTTTTGAGATACATTATCTTTTACTACTTTTGATGTTCAGCAGTCCCTCTACATACATTTATTCATTCATTTCATTGATCTCTTCATGAACTGAACCTTTTGCTGAATCAATTATATCTATTCGCAATTTTAGGAACAAATGAATGTCTGTTGCTTGTATAATATCTCTTATGATAGCTAAATTTCATATTTACAATCAAAACTGTCCCGTTTTCTCCTGAAATCATCGCACATCGTTCTGTTAGAGAGGCGATCGCCTCTTGAATCTCTGGTTAAGAGGCGATCGCCTCTTGGTCAAAGGGCGATCATCCCCTCGAGGAGGCGATCGCCTCCTTGCTCTTCTGCATAACTCTTTAAATCCCTAACTTTGCAATTCATTCTCCATTCCTCTTCTCTTTATCCCACACTTCATTTTCTCTCTCTAAAATTTCCAGAACCCCTAAAAATGACTGAAAGAAGCCTCAAACGACTATAGTCGATCCTGAAGAGCCTGGATAGAGAATCATGGGCCAGATTGGACCCGTTTCACTTATCAGCTTTCAGATCACTACACGCTAAGAGAATCAATTTTCCCTTTCTTCATACTATGGTTTAATTCTGGGATCCTAAAAAACATGTTTTTTGGTTTAGTACTGCAGAACTATACCCCCTGCTGGAAGAATTCGAAGCTCAACTAGGTAGTATCACGGATTTCACTTCTCAACTTGTCATCCTTAACCTCAGAATTTCAGATCCGCACTCTATTCAATACCAGATGGCCCAGATGCTTGATCTTTTGCCTCAGTCTTCAGCTCATTGCATTCTCGGCTCTGAGATTGAGTTAGAATCCCTCATTGAGATCGTCTCAAACATGGAAAAAACGTAAGCTTGCTGGCCTCGATTGATGGCCCTTTGCCTATATGCCCAATTCTTGCTCGTTTCACTCTCGGGGAACTGTGATTCCAAGATCCTACACATCTTGAGCCAAGTGGAAGCAGGACTCAACCCATTCCCTCTCATTCTAGCTGAAATGCTCATCGGGCTAGACAACTTTGCCTCAACTAAGCGATTCTCTAGAAGTTATATACTATTGGAGGTTAGTGTTCTCTTTCTGCCCCTACATTCTAGATCCTCCTCAAAACATTGCACGTTATAGAGCTAAACATTGTAGAACTAGAAGACTGCATCCTGTTCCAGACAACATCCAAGGTTGGCTGTCAACCTTCCCTGACACCTTAATTCGATGGATGTATCCTTAGTGGAGAGTACAACACGTGACCCTCCGTTCCTACACTTACTGTGTTCCCATCGCCGGCCTCTATTTTGCCACAATTTACAACCCTGTTAGCCTCTGTCGACAGTATGGGCCAAAGCAATTCATTCCGGAGCTTGTGCATGAATTTGAACCAGGACCTCTTTCTCAAAACTTTCTGGAAAACTTGACTGCTATCTGGCCTCGAAGAGCTATTCAGAGAGGCATAGACTACAACGAAGATCCATCCACCGATGATCAGTACAAGGCGTGGATTCAGTTGTAAGAAACAGAAAAAGACGAGTTTGTTAGAAACAAAAGAACGAGGGAATTGCAAGCATTAAGTGCTCAGAGTGTTCATCAAAAGAAAAGGAAACATAATTATGTTATGAACTAGGCCATCTTTCCTTGTTTTATGAAATAGAGTTTCCTTTTATTAGTTAAACGGTTTGTAGTGGACACTTAATGCAATGTTTAACAATAATTAGAACAATCTGTTTCATTTAATTCAAGCACAATATGCATATATATTTCACTTTTGACATATCTCATGTCGTTAGTTGGCTTGCCCTTGCAAGTTTTCCAACTAACCATTTTTCGCTCTCTCTCTCTCTCTCTCTCCTTTTACATATCCTTAACTTTTGCCTGGACCGCCTCTTTCAAGGTTTTCAATCTAGCAGGACTTTTTACATTCTTCATTTTTTTTGTCTCTAACTTTTGCCTAGGCAGCCTCTTTGCTAGGTTTTCTCCCTAGCAAGACTTTCACAGGAAGTATTTCTTCAGTTTGTCCAAGTTGATAGGCTCTCTGAACTCATTCCCTTCCAAATCAGATATGATAGCAGTGCCTTTAGAGAATAACTTCTTCACTAGGTATGGACCTTCCCAGTTAGGCTTAAACTTCCTACGTGGGTCGGTCATGATCGGCTTTGTTAGTTTTAACACTAAATCACCTTTTTTTTTATCTTCCCCGACTTTATCTTTTTATTATAGGCTCGAGCTATCCTTTTCTAGTACAGCTGTGCGTGATACATAGCCTTCATCCTTCTTTCATCCAATAATACAAGCTGTGCTAAGCAGCTCTCCATCCATTGATATTCAGGGATCTTAGATTCCAAAAGAACCCTTAATGACTAAATCTCAACCTCTATCGGCAATACCGCTTCACATCCGTATACTAACGAATAAGGAGTGACTCCCGTTGATGTCCTAACAGTAGTTATGTATCCCTACAGTGCAAACTGTACATAATCTGCCCAGTCCTTGTAATTCTCAAGTGTTTTGGACAAGATCTTCTTAACATTCTTGTTCGCAGCCTCTATTGCACCATTTGCTTGAAGTCTGTAAGAAGACGATCTATGATTCTTGATTTTGTACTTTTGTAGCAAAAGAGCAATTTTGGCTTAAAATTGGACACCATTGTCAGTGACGACATGATGAGGTAGTCCATATCGGCAAATTATATTCTTTTTAATAAATCTCGCCATCTGTTTCGAACCAACAGTAGCATAGGACTTAGCTTCAACCTATTTGGAGAAATAGTCGATGGCCACTACAATATATCGATGGTCGTTTGATGCCTTCGGCCTTATCTCTTTGATGATATCGATTCCCCAGACTACAAACGGCCACAGAGAGGTCATTCCTTGTAGCTCCATAGACGGTAAATGACTGATGTCTCCATAAGCTTGACAGTTATGACATCTCTTCACGAACTTGACACAGTCTGTTTCCATGGTCAACCAGAAGTACCATTGATGAGTTATCTTCTTTACCAATACTGTCCCATTTATATGTGGCCCACATACTCCTTCGTTCACTGCCTTCATAAGTTCTTGGGCTTCAGCTCTATCAACGCATCTCAGGTGCACACCAATTGGCATTCTCTTATACAACATCCCGTTGTAGCTAATGAATTATCATGACAGCATTCTCAACGACACTCTCTCTTTCCTTTCAGCATCCTCAGGGAACTATCTTGTCTATAAGTATCTCTGCAGATCATAGAACTAAGGCCTTTCAGGAGCATCCAGTGTCATGACACTTACTTCCTCATAATAAGGGCTTCGGGATCTTATCAGGATCAAAGGTTTGACCTCTGGTTGCTTTCCACTCTCCCACATAGATGCTAGAGTGGCTAGGGCATCTGCTACCTGGTTCTCTTCTCTTAGCAGGTGGACAAATTTGCATTGAGTAAAGGATAATAACACAGTAGCTAAATAATCCCAATATAGGCGCAGTCTGTCTTCTTTCACTTCCCACTCTTTGGAGGCTTGCTTCACAACCAGCATGGAATCTCCGCATACAGTGACATCTTCTGCCCCTGCACTGTGCAATGCTTCAAGACCGAAGATGTAGGCCTCATATTCAGCTTGGTTGTTTGTTACATAAAATTCGAGTCTCTTCGCCATCGGGATCATTTCTCCTTCTGGCGTGGCTAGGATTATGCCTATACCTGCTCCTCGACTGTTGACTACTCCATCAAAGTACATCTTCCATCCTTGCACTTTTATTGCCCTCAGATACTTATCGGGGAAATCCAATTCTCATTCCTGTTCATCAGCTACTGGGCTTTGAGCTAAAAAATCTGCTACTGCTCTCTCTTTCACCACTTTCTTCGCCACATAATCTATGTAGAACTTAGTGAGCATCACCAACCATTGGGCCAATTTTCCTGTAAGTGAAGGTGTCTGTTGAAGGTACCTCAGGGGATCATGCTTAAAAACTGCTTGCACGCTGTAAGATTGGAAGTAGTGACGGAGCTTCTTCGTTGCCCAGATCACAGCTAAGCACGTCTTCTCTACCAAACTGTAATTAGCCTCATACTGCAGTAGCTTCTTACTCAGATAGTACACCACATTTTCAACTTTCCCTTCGCTTTCCTGTGCTAACATAGCCCCTATTGCATCCTTCTCTATCGCTAGATAAAGAATCAAAGGTATACCGGGTCTTGGCGGTTGTAAGATCGACGGATTCATTAGGTAATCCTTAATAGCCTCAAAAGCCTATTGACACTCATCATCCCAGATTATTGGTTGATTCTTCCTCAGAAGCTTAAAGATTGGCTTGCAAACCGCAGTTAACTTGGCTATGAACCTGCTGATGTACTGCAGTCGCCCAATAAATCCCCTAATCTCCTTCTCTGTCTTAGGTGTAGGCATTTCACGGATTGCTTTAACCATATCTGGATCAATTTCTATTCCTTTCTGACTAACAATGTGGCCCAATAATTTCCCAGATGTCACCCCGAAGATACACTTCTTCGGGTTCAGTCTGAAATTGTACTTCTCAGCCCTTTCTAGAAACTTGTCTAAAGCTTCAAAATGACCTTCTCTGGTTGTAGATTTTACCATCATGCCATCAACATATACCTCTATCTCCTTATGGATCATGTCATGCAACAAGGTAGTGGTCATTCTCTGATAAGGAGCCCCTACGTTGTTCAACCCAAATGGTATGACTGTGTAATAGCAGATGCCCCACTCAGTGGTGAATGATGTCTTCAACTTATCTATCACCGCCATCATAATCTAGTTGTATCCTAAAAAATCATCCATGAAGGAGTACATCGCGCTGGAAGCCGTACTATCAATAAGGGTGTAGATGTGCGGTAGTGGGAAGTCATCTTTCAGGCAAGCCTTGTTTAAATCTCTATAGTCCACGCACATTCTAACCTTTCCATCTTTCTTAGGAACCGAGACTATGTTCGCCAGCCAGTGGGTGTCCTCTACTACCTCTAGGAATTTTGCTTTCAGCTACTTCTCTACCTCTTATTTGACTAGAAGAGCCCATTCATGTCTTAACCTCCTTTTCTTTTGCTTTATTGGCGATATATGAGGATACATAGGGATTCTGTACTCTGCGATCTCCCTGTCGATGCTCGACATATCCTCGTAACCCCAAGCAAATACTTCCTGTCTTCTTTTTAGAGTTTCTTTCATTTTTTCCTTCTTATCATGAGTTAAATCAGAAGCAAGCAGTATATTTCTAGGATTATCATTTGTGCCTAAATTAAATGATTCAGTTTGTGTAGAATTTATATCAATCATATGCGTGAAATGATCATCACAAACAGAATAACCATTAGGAAACACATCGTACAAATAAGCAAATTTGGACTTCATTGCATTCATTTTTGAGAAAAACAAGTCATCAATTTCAAATAAAGAAGCTAAAGACACATCAAAATCATCATCATAAAAAAGATCTACGATGGAATTTGGAATATAAGTCTCGAGATCCATCTCCTTATCCAGACCATCGGTGTCTTTTAATTACTCAGCAAAGATCTCAAACCCCAGGATCACTTCCCCAGCCATCAGAATAGGTTCAGGGGCCCCACTGTAAGGATAACCGGTGCCCTGTCTCACAATAGTCTCTCGTAGGGCTTTTTGCTCATACTCGACTCCTTCCTTCTCGTGTTGATCCTAGATGTCAAGTTCTTGCTCAGGGCCATCGCCTCCTTCATACCCTCTTCTGTGCTGCAGGACTTGCGTTTTATACTCCACATGCTTTGTCACACCTTACTGATTCTTTCCTAATCCTAAACCTGGAAAGAAGTCCATGTTTCTCATCATGCTGACAACTTTCTCACTCATCTCAGCCTCATTGTAGATCACACAGACTTTAAAACTAGGACTGATGGGAATTTCTTTAAGTGCCAGTTTTAGGGCAGCTACAGTAGCTTCAGTTTTCGCTGATATGGTGACAACTTTATCTTTATGCAGAAACTTGATTTTCTGGTGAACAATGGATGGCACACCGCCTAGAGGATGGAACTAGGGCCTTCCGAGCAGAATAGCAAAGGTCACGGGTATGTCGATCATATGTAAATCAACCCAGGATTCAATGGGTCCCGTCTTGACCAGTGCTCTGTGTCACACCCAGTCTCACGTAGCCCGAGGTAGACGATTAGTATCTCATCTCGTCTCACATAGCCCAAGATGGATACTAAAACTTACTCTTCTACACTTTTCAAATCATGTTTAATAAAATTAAATAAAGGCTCCTCTAATGAGGATATTGGCCAACCTTACTCTGAGACTTCTCTCCACACCCACTCAACTCTTTTCACCAACTATCAAGCCCTGTTATCTGAAAACATTTATAAAA
>CATIWK010316188.1:0-10055 GCA_949634005.1 Mallotus japonicus | reverse complement strand
AACACTTTGAGCATAAATTGAAAGATGTGTGTGATTGATTGTTAGGAGCTGACCGGAGGCATAGAGAAGAGTCTGTCAAAGTAGTGAGGGGAAAGACAAAGGCTGGACTTGACGATGAGTGAACCCCCATCTTCTCACCTTATACCGATCCTATAGCCTATTTTTGGACTTTTTGTTGCTTGCTGGAATTTTGTGTTCTTGGTGTTGCTTTCTTTGTGGAATTTGATCTTTGGTAAACATTGAAATTGTTGTTCTTTGTACTGTCCTTCTTGAACCTGGTTGCTCAATTCTATTTTTCTTGAAATGAGATATGATGTTCTCCTTCAATTCTTGTGAATTTCATATTCCTATCTCATTTAAATTGCTACTGTGCAACATTGGAATTTTTTGCCTAATTTCATGAATGGGAAATGTGGGAATAGAGTTTAAATAACTTTGTAAAGTGTTTTAAAACAGAAAAAAAAGAAGAGATTGTGCATTTGCAGCCTAAGAATTCACTTAGTTTGCCCTTATCGAATTAAGGATGTAATTTACAAAATATATATAGAGAGAGAAAAAATACATAGGCTTTGTTTAGTGCTGCAAATCCTTTGTAAAGTGGCCATTTTTCTTTGCTATTGAGTTAAGCTCATGATGACCTGTGTATCTAGTTGATTTCGGTGGTGCTCTCCTCAAGTCCTAATTGACTTATACTAATGACTGATTGCCCTTTTTCTTATTATAATTGTTTTGAAAATATTTCTATGAATTACACTTAGAGCAGCTGAATAATTAGAAGTCATGGAACCGTGTTTTGTAATGTCTTGTTGATGATCAAATGAGTTCTTAATTGCTAATAATTATGTTGAATACTGGACGCAAACTGGAGTTTGCTTTGATTAAGAATTGAATAGTGCATTGGATTTTTAAGTACTGATGAAAGTCATTGACAATAAGGCATTTTAATCAAGATGCAACACCTAGGATTTAAGCTAAAATTTGAGTGTTTAAAGCATATATGTGTAATAAGCACCAATGATGTGAATAATCAATTGTACTATATTCAATTAAGTTATATCACACCATTTACCTTAGAATAATGAATAAGTTTTATAACTAAATTTATACATGTAAAGGAATAGCTGTGAGAACTTAATTCCCAAAGAGTATAATTCTAAATCATATACACAAGTAATTTGTTAAACAATAGTTAAGGAAGTAAATTGGAAATGTTTAAATTGAGCACATACATGTATATGAATAGGGATAGTAAGACCATGTCTGGGACATGGTTGGGTCATGTGAATTGTAAGATAGTGTCCGTGATACTGCATTTCACACTGTGAATTGATGTAAGACTGTACTCGGGGTGCAGCTATCAAAATGAATTGATGGAAATAAATTATTTGAAATGGCCATGTTGTTTATAACTATCTTTGAGACAGCGCTCGGGACTCATTATGCCTTTGGGGCGTATCTGAGTGGTTAATTGTATGCATACAACTTGTTAGACTTTCAGTGTACTAGTCGTACCCAATATCCACCTATGTACGTGTATCGGTGCTCATCAATTTAATAACCACTAAATTTATTTAAATTAAGAATTTATTCCTTATGTTAATAATATTATGCTAATAGTCATTATTTGATTATATATTGACCAAGTAATTATTTTCAGAATATACTTATAGACGGGTGGTTAATAATTTATGCTAAAAGTGGTTCATGGATAGAATTAACAACACTAATAAATAATTATTAATTAGAATTCAAATGCTTTAGATAAATAACTAAAATTTTAAATAAAAGATTATTAATGAATATGCCATCTTTTATGTAGTTAATTATTAATTTAAATTCTCTTTTGATCATCTTACATTGTTAAATTATATTATTCTTACTGTAATCCTATTTCTTGTTATTCAGTTCACTCACTGGGTATTTTTTTTTGAAAATACTCATACCTCAATGCCTCATTTTTTTCAGGTTATATATATAAGGGTTACAAAGATGTCGTGTGATTATATGGTTATGAGCCAAAAAGTGCAAGAGGATGAGTACTCTATTGATACAATACTAGATTGGAAGGTGCAGGTGGAACTTGAGACTGTACCCTTTCGCACCTTGACAGTAAGAGAAAGCTATGGAGAACAGGTCATTACGGTGGTCCTCGTGATCTACGAGACTGCCTTCTATGTTCTCGTTTCTCTTGCCCTTTACTAGTGCTTATAGAGATCTAAGAACAATCTTTTTGTTTCTTGCATGTGTAGCCCTATGATGTCTATATATTTTCATGGTTAGGGATACTGTATTGAAGAAGATTATAACCTTATGAATTTTTGATGTATTTAGTTGTATATATTTTGGTTGCAATCGGTACTCTATCTTTGTAGGTATGTACATAGTTATGTAAATAGTTTGATAAATAAATGGTAGCTTTCTGTTGTTCTTTTAATATTGTGATCTACATATACTGCTCATTAAGTCTTGTTGATAAGTTATGCTAAGTCTGGATACAGTAATAGAGGAATCCAGCTATATCTATAGGTTGAGTTACAAAATACTAAATGGAATTAATCTTACTTGTAGTTAATTATTTTACTGTATACAACCATTATCATATCTGGAATAAATCATAATATTCGGGTATTAATTCTCAGAATGGTGCCTTGTCATGTATGCTCTCATATTAGATGTTCGTGGGTAATATTCTATTAAAAGTGCTTACAGGGTAGGGTGTCATATTCATAACTACTATCCAATGACTTTCACCTAGGCTTGACTGGTATATGCTTGTTATGCTTAAGGTATATGAGACATCAAGTCGACTACATAATATTGTATACATGATAGATCCAATAACAAAAGCATATAGAATCTTACTCTTGGTCTCGATCATTCTGTGTCATTAGACTTTGAGTCTTGCTAAAACTAATGCTATGGGACATTCGAAAGAATCCTCTCTTGGAATCTTGCATATTGAACCTATTCAGTACCTTGTCAATATAAGTACTTTGACTTAGGCTAATAAGCCTCTTAGATCTATCCCTATAGATCTTAATGCCTAAAAGATAAGTGGCTTTACCCAGTCTTTCATTAAGAAACAAGTCCCTAACCATGATTTGACAATTTATAGAGTAAGGATATTATTTTCAAAGAGCAATATGTCATCAACACATAATGCTAAAAAAAGTTATTCTGCTCCCACTAACCTTCTTCTAGACGCAAGGCTTATCTTCATTCTTAATGAAGCCAAACTCTTTGACTGCTTTATCAAAATGAAGATCCTAATTTTGAGAAGCTTGCTTTAATCCATATATGGATCTCTAAAGCTTGAAAACCTTTCCATAGTTCTCAAGATTGACAAAACCCTCTAGTTGTGTCATGTACACATCCTTAATTAGGTTTCCATTAAGAAGCACTGTTTTTGACATTTATTTTTCATAGCTCATAATCATAGTATGTAGCTATGGCAATGAGAATTCAAATGGATTTAAGCATATCAACTGGTAAAAAGGATTCATCATAGTTTATACCATGTGTTTGCTTGAAACCCTTTGTACTAGTTTTGCCTTAAAGGTATGCACGTTTCCATCCATGTCAGTTTTCTTTTTGAATCCATTTGCACCCGATAGTTTTTAAACCAGTAAGTGGATCAATAAAATTCCATAATTGATCTTCAAACATGGATTGCTCAATTTCATGGATTTTAGCCATTTCTTAGAGTCAGGACCATTTATGGCCTCTTACTAGGATGTGGTCTCACTTTGATCCATAATCATTATATCACACACACACACACACACACACACACACACACACAAACACACACATATATATATATATATATAAAAGAGAAATCCATATCTCTTAAGGCTTTGACGTGTCTTACCAAACCTCCTTGAGCCTTATGGAACTTATGTAGGTTCAACTGTTACTTGTTGATCCAATTGAGGTTTCATAGGTGGTACAATTCTATTTTATGGTTCTTGAATTTTTTCAAGTTGTATTTTCCTTCCATTGGTTCTTTTAGAAATGAATTCTCTTTCTAAAAAGACACCATTTTAAGCTACAAACACTTTATTCTAAATAGAATTGTATATCCGTTGGTTTCTTTAGGATGACCTATAAAAAAGCATTTGTCTTATTTGAATGCTCATCTATCTGAAATTTCACGCTTCGCATAAAACTCACATCCCCAAATCTTAAGAAAATACAAACTAGGAAATTTTCCAGTCCAGATCTCATATGGTGTCTTTTCAACTGCCTTTGATGGAACTCTGTTCAATACGAAATGTAGTAGTTTCTAGAGCATATCCCCAAAAGGAGGTAGGAAGATTTAATTGACTTGTATGGTCTGAACCATATTAAATAAATTTTGATTTCTATATTCAAACACACCATTCCATTATGGTGTTTGTAATAAAGTTAATTATGAGACTATCCCATAATCTTTGAGATGATCAATAAACTCTTTGCTTAGATATTCACCACCTCGATCATATCTAAGTGATTTAATATTCTTATCAAGTTAATTTTGTACTTCATTTTTGAAAATTTTAAACTTTTCAAAAGATTTAGATTTATGTTTCATTAGATAGACATAGTCTTACCTACTGAAATCATTTATGAAAGTAGTGAAGTACTAAAAACCTCATCTAGTAATGGAACTTAATGGGCCAAACACATCAGAATATACAAGGCTCAATAAGTCATCAGCCCTTTCATAATGTCCAGTCATCAGCCCTTTCATAATGTCCAGTAAAAAGTGTCTTAGTCATTTTTCCTAATAAACAAGATTCATATATTTTAAATGATTCAAAAATTTAGTTTTAAAATGCATTTATCATTTATATGGCCTAGCCAACAGTGCCAAATATAGGTATTGTTTAAATCATTGGATTTAAACTTCTTTGTATTTATGTTATGGATGGACTTCTCATTAGTGTCTTCAATGTTCAAAACATAAAGACCATTTGTTCGTGGAGCATATCCATAGAAAATTTTATCATGATAAATGGAGCATTTATTATTTCTAATGCTAAACTGAAAATCATCCTTGTCCAAACAAGATACATAAATAATATTGTTGCTCATGGCAGATACATAATAACAATTTTTCAAACCTAAAATAAGTCCACTAAGCAAAGTTAACTCATAAGTTCCTACAGCTAAAGCAGCAACTCTTGCTCCATTTCCAACTTTGTCTCTAGCCAAGATTCTACTCCCTTTTAGACTCTGCACATTAGTATAAATGTGAGATCTAGATCCAGTATCCAATGCCCACGAATAATAAATAGATAAATTGACTTCTATAATATGAATACCTGAACAGATAGTCACACTACCCTTATTATTCTTCAGATCATCCAAATAGAGATTGCAATTTCTTTTTCAATGGCCCAACTCATTGTAGAAATAGCATATCCCCTCATTTGGTGATTTTGCTTAGATATATATAAAGCCTTTGGGAGCCTTAATATTACCTTTAGCCATTCCCATCATTTTCATACCCTTCCCTTTATTAACCATTAGAACATCCTTAGTATTTTTGACGTTCTTTTTAGTAGTCTTAAGCATCCCATGCAATTTAGAAACAGTTTTCTCCATATTATGCATGTTATAGTTCATAACAAACCCATCGTAAGTTTTAAACAAAGATTGGAGAATGATATTAATAGCCAATGCTTGCTCGATTTTGAGACCGAATTTTTCCAAATGATCAAGATGACCCTTCATCTTAAGAACATTACACGAGAGTAATGCCTTTATGGTGGCAAACATTTCAAATTTGACTTTCTTTTGGAATATTTTCTTGAGATGACCTATCATAGTATAAGCTTCCATTTCCATTAGTTACTTTTGAAGCTATGATTCCTTGGATCCAAGCATAAGGCAAGTGACATCAATATAATCATTAAGATGCTCACAATGATCTTCCTTTTGAGCTTTAGGAGATTAGTAGTTGGTTCATCTAGAATAGGTTGATCAAGGACATATTCCTTTCTCTCTTGCCTAAGAACAATTCTTAGGTGTTTGTACTTGTCAAGGAAGTTAGTCATATCGAGCTTGTCCTTATCAAGAATCGATGGCAGAGATAAATTGGATGTAGTGTTTAATACCATTATCTACAACAAATATATATGCATTGTGCTTAGCATTTTATTAAATAATTTTAATGACGTATGATTATAAACCCCACAAAATTTACTCTAATTAATAACACGCAAAGTTAATTTGACAATAAAAACAATTGTAATTTTCATGAGACAAAGTGAAATTTACTTTGTTAAAAAAAATGATGATAAACTACACCCTCGTAAAAAAATTACAATGCACTCTTTCCTAATTACTAATATCTTTTAAGGTTCGGCCATAGTTAAGATTTTATCATTCTATTTTTAAAGATCAATTATAGTTTCTCCAAGTTTAATTTCATCAACTATTTTTTCTTTCAAGAAAAAAAATTAAAAACATGCCATTTCTCATAAAAAAATTATGGTTGCAACATTTTACACTTATACAAACTTCCAAAAACAACCTTAAAAATCACAAAACTGGCATAGACTGGAATGTCTATAATATTTTTGTGATTAGAATTTGTAGTTTAGCAGCAAAAAGAAATATTGCTGAAGTCCCTACAACTTTATGTTCCTCTCAGCGACACCCTCTCTTCCACCATAACCGCCAGCACATTCTCTCTCTCTCACGCACAACCAGGCGTAAAGATTGTGGATCTCCCAACAAAATCACATTTCCAAATAGAAAACCAAGCAAAGCAAGCAATAAGCACACCGTTTTTTGGTTACTTATGTAGAAAAATTTAGAACTTCGAATTAGAAAGGAAAAACTTCCTTTTCAATGAGCTTGGTAAAGAAGCACATTGAACTCCAGCAAATGATCCCAAAATCAACCTTCACACTCAACATAGAAAAATCAATATTCTATTATAAAGTAAACAATATATTGAGTAAATATATCTGTTTACATTAATTAACATCTTCCATGGACAAAAAAATAGTTAACAAACTACAACTGAAAGGAAATTTTATCGACATAAAAAAAAAAAAAAAAGTAGAAAATAAGGCCAAATACCCAAACCTCAATGGAGAGATATTAGTAATTATCCCTAATATTCATGTGGCTTTACCATTACTTTTGGAAAGAACAAATGATGAAGCACCAGAAATTCCTTTTTTTTTTTAATTCCTATTCAACTTAAATTTCCTTTGCCTAAAACATTTGGGTATGCTAAAGGTGTGGAGATGGCTTGAGCAAAATATCCCAATAATATGCTAACACTGATGCTAAAACACATCAGAGTTTGTATACATGCACGTTGAGGTGATCAATCCACAAGCACAGGGTAAACAACCCACAACTTGGGAAAGAGTATTATTTAACTCTGTTAAAGATCAGGGTAAACAGTGGAGCATAGATACAGAAAAATATGTCCCATTCCATTTTCACAAGCACAGCTAAAGTTCAGAAGCCTCATACCAATATACTCTACTTGCTAATATAGCAACGTAGCTCTAAAAGGCTTATGTCCCTGTGTTCCTGCACCCAACACGGGCAACAAAACCAGTTTTAATTGGGACCATTGTCCAGAACCACACTGCACATGTACAACAAGATAAGAAAAGACTAGCAAAATGAAAAACCACAAGCAATTGAAGTAGCGGAGGAAAAACCTACACATGCAGTTAGCAAACATACTTGGACAGTCAGCAAACATCAAATTTAACTTTTTATATCAAGGTTATTGTTGTAAATACAAATGCAGACAGGCAAAAGTATGAAGAGTCAATCGCCAGCAAGCTCTAGTGAGAGACAACCTGCATGTAATTCAACCATAAAAGCAAGGGGCAAGACGTCCCTGGAACTATCCTATATATCTGGCATAGGCTACATTATCCTGCAATGTAGAGAAATCTTAAGATCATCTCAGGCCTCGAGACAAGATTTGGCAAATGACCGGGAAAAAAAAAAAAAAGAAATAAATCCTACATAACAATTTGTAAATCAACACCACATAATTAAACATTAACAGTATAGACAAGGGCACAAGGCCCTAGAGGGATAACATTTCATAAATCAATACCACATGATTAAAAAAAAAACAAAACATACAAGGCCTCAGAAATATGTCTGTCCTAAGTAAGACAATCTGACAATGTAGGCAAATCATGAATGATACACCACATCACCATATTTGCAAATGACCATCTTAAAATTACCTTGAAAAATCAAATTAAGATGAGATGTTACACAAATTAAATTACAAAATCAGGATACAGTTCGATGCCAATAACAACAAAATAGACAACAATTGACATGAAGTATTTTGAAAATCAATAGCTCATAATTACAGATAAAACTATACATATAAGGCCTCAAAGGGGTATGTCTTTGTCATCAAATAGACAGATCTGACAATGTAGGCAAATCAATAATCATCATAGGCCATCATCTCACCAAATTTGGAAATGGCCATCTAAAAACTATCTAGAGAAACCATATTATGCTGTCATTTTATACAATATCTAGGTCATAAACTTTAGACAATCCGATAATGTAGGCAAATCATGAATCATCATAGGCCACATCACCGTATTTGCAAATGACCATCTTAATATTACCTAGAAAAACCAAATTAAGATGTGATACATAAATTGAATTAAAAAAAAATCTGGATACAGCATGGTGCCAATAACAGCAAAATAGACAAGATTTATTAGAAAATCAACATGACATAATTATAAATAAAAATATTCAGATAAGGCCTCAGAGGTATATGTCTCAGTCATGAAATAGACAATCCGACAATGTAGGCAAATCAATAATCTTCATAGGCCATCATCTCACAGAATTTGCAAATGATCACTTAAAAAACTATCTAGTAGTATCAGATTATGCTGAGATTGAACTAAATGATAAAATCAAAATACAGTGTCACACTGATAACAGCAAGATGGACAACAACTACAAAATATAAATCATCACATAATTGGAAGAAAATAATACAGACCAGGGCCTCAGAGGCACAGGTTTCGTTCATGAATTAGACAATATGATAATGTAGGCAAATAATTAGTCATCATAGGCCACATGACCATGTTTGCAAATGGTCATCTAAATATTATCTAAAAAATCCAGATTACAACCAATTAAGTTCTTAAAAATAAAATAATATAATTCAGATAAAAAAAATCCCACCAATAAAAATTACATGTAAAGCGATTGCCTTACAATATTTTGTAAAATCAACATCGCATGATAAAAGTATAACAAAACAGAGAAGGCCTTGTTAGTGTGTGCCAGTCATGAATTAGACAATTTGAAGGTGTTGGCAAATCATTAACATCATAGGCCATCTCACCAGATTTGCAAATGGTCATCTGAAAATTGCCAGGAAAAATCAGATCATGCTGTGACGTCATATAAATTAAGTTTTCACATTTACACAGATCAGTATCAAATCATCCAAGACCCTGAATGCAGACATGGTCATAGGCAGTACAATATCCTGAATGCAATAAACAGCACAAAGATGCAGTTACAATACCACAATATCCCAAGCCTCATGCAAGCCTGATATATGTAGAACAAGGATGCTATAATGACCTTGGAACAGAAAAGAGATGAGACAGAAAATAAATTTAACAATTACCTTCTCAAACCAAAGAAAGAAGAAATGGTTCTCCTTTGATAGTAGAGTGACTCGACTTTTACAACCCAGGCAAGTCGCATACTCATCTGAACAGCAGAGACAACAGATGGCTCAGCCAACAGAAACAAAAGTTATCCACCTAATCAATTACCTATTGACAACGCAAAGTGAATCTGTTAAAAAAGAGGTACTTACTGATATATCAATTAAGAATAGAAGAAAGAGCTTACTTCTGGGACCTCGTCACCAAGATCATTGGGAGTGTCGTCTATCATGACTACAACAAAGAACAAACAACAAAATTATCACCATTATTCAATAGAAAAACATCAAGAAATTTCAGCACAAAAAATAACCAAAAAATATACAGAAAGCAGAACCTTAAAGTCGAATACGATGATGA
>CATIWK010316105.1:0-12902 GCA_949634005.1 Mallotus japonicus | reverse complement strand
GTCACAATCATGATGATGCTTGTGAGAATTATTGGACTTTTGAGTGACTTGAATTTCTTAAGTTTTTAGCATTTGTGAAGATGCTCATGAGCCTTGGAACTTGATTTTAACTAATTTTAATCTCTAATGCTTCATTAATTTAGCTTCTTTTTAATTCTAACTTATAGCCACACTAGAGCACATTCATCAATAATACAAAATTGTTTGTTAAGACCAAAACCAAGTGTGATTAATCGTCAACTAATGCTAGCTAGCCTCTTTAAACAACACTCGTTGCTAAAATCCCACTACTAGGTTAACATGCCCTTCTCCACATGCCCATTTGGCCATGTGACTTAGAGCAATGCCCATTCTGACTATAAGTCACTATGTCAAAAGTCAGGAGTCCAACAGATAGCACTAGGATTGAGCACAGGTCGAAGTAATTCAAGTAATGTAAATTCTCTAGACCTACAATAAAATTTAAAGAATTTAAAAAAAGAATTATCCAAAGCCCAACCAAGAATTTAAATCTTTGTGAGCAAATAGAGATTTCAAAACAATTTGGAATAAAGTCGTAATTTGATGTTTTTAACAAAAACTTCGCTAGTTTTGAATTAATTTATATATTTTCTCTTATTATTTTTATTTGTTGAATATACATGTGAACATAACAACTTTTATTTTTTGACCAAGTACAAAGGAGTGGGTATGAGAATCAATCCCAAATGGGATCTACATCCTATGACATGCTTGGCCACTAGGCCTTGAATGTAGGACACAATAACTTCTATTGAAGTAATGCTACTATAAATTTTATCATTTCCTCATTGCATATGAATATCATTATATCATGATAATTGTTTACTATCTTTATCACATCGCATATATCTTAATCTAATTGATCTTTTTACATTAAATTTGATGTAAAAAAAATTATGAATTCAAATTTCTCCATCAATTAATATTTTATAAAATTTATTAATTTTATAATAAATCATTCGTTGAGAAAAGAACTGCCTTTTATCCCATAAATCTTAACATGTCTGGTTTTAATGAATTCCCTAAAAAACTTTAGCATTTGACAAATGAAAATTGCTTTTTTTTTTTTCACCTGTAGATTGATAGGTGTCACCATAGTCAAAGCATAATAATAACATAACTCATTTAATTTTGACAAAAGGAACAAGAAAAAAAAAGTGTAAGAATCTTCTTATTTGCATCACAACTAATTGGATATGCCATTTTGTCGTGCCCTATCATATTTGCTTAGATATCACTATCCATGAGATACCAAAAATTTGAGCAGGAATTAGCTATCTGCATTTGGCACAAGTTATTTCAAAAGTCCCTTTGTCGAAATAGGAGTAAAATGTATCCTAGCTAGTAATTTTCTTTGACTAATTATGAATAAAAAAACAAAAGTTAGGCTCAACTATCAAACTTAAAAAAAAAAAAAAAAATTATACCCATGGAATAGAAGGTTACCCACCTGTAGGGGTGTAAATGAGTCGAATCGCTCGCTAGCAGTTTGGTGTTTGGTTCGATAAAAATTCGTTCGAATTTGTATATTGAAACTCGTTTAATAAACGACCCGAGTTCAAACTATACAAAACTCAGCTCGTGAAGTTCGCGAATAAGTTCGAATAGAAGCTCGTAAGCCAACTCGTAATTTTAATGTTTAGTAATTTGATTTTATATATGTTAAATATAAATTCGTGTTGTAAATAATATTTTTGAAAAATATATTATTAGAATAAAATGATAATTTTTATTAAAATATACTATAATTTATTTTCATTTTTTAATGAATAATTTTAATTTATAGTTTGCATTTTTTAAAAATTTCTTCGGGTTCATTTAAACTCACGAACAGCTTGTAAACACTAAGTGGGATAGTAAGCTTGGCTCAAGTTCGGCTCGATTATAAACAAACCAAACTCAAGCTAGCCAAAACTCAGCTCGGCTCTGTTCGATTACACCCCTACCCACCTGTGTTACTGCATATTATTTTTACATTAGAACTCATAATCTCACAATTTCAAAGAGATCTAAAGGTTGTTAGTTATGGGCCATTTTCCTTGCCATTCATCACATAATCAATGGAGTTGAAGAAATCATCAACAATCAACTATAGCAGTTGTCTAATCCCATTAAGTGAATTAAGTGTAGAAGTAATTTAGATAGGCAGTAACCATGCTAATGTGTTAGTTGAGTTGCAGTTCAGGTTTCATACAAGTCCCCACTTCTGTCCAAATTTCATTATAAGTACAAAATTGAAATTTAAGGCAAAAATTAAAATATTAAATCATTGTCTTCATATTATTATTGCCCCCTTCAATCATTTCCTTCTTTAAGGACATTAAACTAAGCATTTATTTAATAGTTTTTTTTTGAGGCTTATTTAATAGTTATATTATGTGAAAGGGATAAAACATTATTAGTCTTATAAATTATATCGTTTGTTCAGTTAAGTTCTATAATTTTTTTTTTCTCAATCAAGTTCTATAAGTTTTAAAAAGGTTTCTGTTAGTCTTATCCGTCAATCAAAGCAGTTTTTCATTACTCAATCCTTAAAATTAAACTTTTTTTTTACATTTTAGTCCTAAAACTGTAAAGAAAATATTATTTTAATATTTTAAATAAAGAATATTTTTAGTTTTATTTTTGACTTCTTCTATTACTTAACTTTCATAACTACTATAACTCACTAAAATAATTTTAAAAAATAAAAATAAAAATTATATTTTTCTTAAATTATTTGTTATATTGAGAATGATAAATAAAACTAATTAAATATACTTAATTATTTGTAAATATATAATTTCGATTAATATATCACAAATGAATAAATATTTTTTTATAAAGATAAAACTCATTTAGTTTTGTCAATATTATAATTTGTGTTACATTTAAAAAAATTTTTAAACTCAATTAAATTTGAGTTAGTCAATTTTTTTAAAATTATTTCTTTCAATTAGCTTATTTTATAATAAATATTTTAACAATGAAATAAGTTAATATATTCTTGTTATAATTTTGATTGTTATAATAAAAATAATTAATTTAAGATAAAATATAATGAAATTTTATATTTTACCTTAAATTAATTATTAATTAAATAATGCTATTCTTCAAATTTTTTTTAAAATAGTCTAATTTAAAAAATTTTTTTAAACTTGTCTAATTAAGATACAATTGAGTGTAAAATTTATTTAAAATATAATATAAATTATAATATTGACAAAACTAATTGATTATATCCAAGTATAAAAAATATTTATTCATTTTAGATATATTAATTAAAAGTTATATTTTTAAAATAATAAAAATGCTTAATTAATTTTATTTATCAATGTTAATAAAATAATAATTTAAGAAAAAATTGTTAATTTAAAATTTTTTAAAATTATTTTAGTGAGTTATATAGTTATTATAAAATTTAAATGATAAAATAAGTCATAAATAAATAAATAAAATAGTATTTATTTAAAATATTAAAAATATATATTTTTTAATTTTAGGACTAAAATGTAAAAAAAAGTTTTATTTTAAAGGTTGACTAACAGAAAATTGTTTTAACTAACGGATAGGACTAACGAAATTTTTTTTAGAACTTATAAGACTTGATTGTAAAAAAAATTCTTATAGAATTTCATTGAAAGATTCTTTTTTTTTTTAAAAAAAAGAAAAAACTAAAAAACTAAAAAAAATAAAGGAAAAATAGAAGGTGTTTGGAAAATGTATTTTGTTGACAGCCTTTGATGGACAAATGTTGTTTATCTTAAGGGGTATCTATCTACATATAAACTCCACTACTTTATTCTTCTACTTATCCACTGATCCACATAAAGATTATTCCTTCGCATTGCAATTATTTTCCTTTTTTTAAAATTTTTTTTTTCTAAAATGGATAATAGATTTTTAAAGTTCCTAGTCAGAACTTCACTACTACCTACTTGTGCATTTGATGCTCTACAAATTCTTACTTTTTTTTTTTTTCATTTTTATATTTAAGAAGTGTGCATTTATGTGTTTGGAAGGTGATAATACACCAAATCCCACATTGGTTAGGAGTAGAGGGACTTGGGTCCACATAAGGTTCAAGGTTCCTCTTTCCACGTGAGAGCCCTTTTCCTATAAAGGACAAAAATGTACGGTCTGTGGGACCATCCCAAGTCAAAGCGGACAATACCTCACGTGCGGTTCGGTCTGACCACCGCGAGCCAAAGGATTGGATCCATATATCATCAGTGGCACCGTCTGCGGGAACGAGACATCGTGCTCTACCCAAGTCCCTCCCTCAGGGGGACATCTGATGATACACCAAATCCCACATTGGTTAGGAGTAGAGGGACTTGGGTCCATATAAGGCTCAAGACTCCTTTCTCCACGTGAGGGCCCTTTTCCGATAAAGGATAAAACCGTGCAATCTGTGGGACCATTCTAAGCCAAAAAGGACAATACCTCACGTGCAGTCTGGTCTGACCATTGCGAGCCAAAGGATTGGACCCATGTATCATCAGCAGGGACATTAACTTATTCTCATAAAAATAACAACTATTAATTGAAAATAATTGTTAGTATTAGAAAAAATCTAAAAAAATACATATATTTTGTAATTATATTACAAGGTTAAAAGAATGGGAAAAGGTGCATTTTTACCCTTAATGTTTATAGCGAGGACTAAATATGCCCTTTAAAGAAATTTTGGCTCAATAAACTCAAAATTTTAAAAAATGAGGTATTTGAGCCCCTCACTTTAACGGGTAACCAAATTCCATTAAGTTTTGCTCACATGTATGAAATAATAAACACTCTTTTCTTTTCTTTTCTTTTTTTTTTTAAATGAAAAATTATATAAATGCCAAAGTTCAAAACTAGGGATTAAATGCACGGGAGGGTATCGAACTTTAGTTTTGTTTCAATTCAGTTACCAAACTTTAATTTGTATCTTTTTGGATACCAAACTTCTATTTAGTTTCATAACAGTCACTCAAAAATTTTTCTAGTACCTTAACTATTCAGAATTACTGTTTTAATCTAGAATTAAATATTTTTTTTTGCAAATAAGTCCATATTTTCTATATATTTATAGGAAATAAGAAAAGTTTTGAAACTTATTTTGATTTCGCCTAGTAAGAGCATACTCATCCTAATAGATACCATTGTCTAGGAGAAGAAAATTTTAAACTTATTATAATTTCTGGACTAAATTGAAAAGATAAAGAGATTGAGAAATTAAAATGGTTTTTAAAAAAGTTTAAAGGACTAAAAATTTTTAATAGTAACCTTTTTGAAACAAAATCAAAGTTAGGTGACAAAAAAAAAAATTAAAGTTTAGTACCCAAATTACAATAAACGTAAAGTTGAGTGACCACCATTGCATTTAACCCTTCAAAACTTCATTTTTCTATATTTTTGAAGGGCAAATGTGCATTTTTGCCCCTAATGTTTATTCTAAAGCTCACATGTGAACTTTACGTATTTTTTGGATCATTTAAACATAAAATTCATGAAATCCTGTAATTTAAGCCCTTTTTCTATGGCTACTCATTTTAAAACAGATGGCTGTTATCTATGATTTTTTTTTACAAAAATTATCCTTGAGTTTAGGTGGTTTTATTTTTATCAATTCCTTATATTACGCTTAATTTTCTCACAACAATTAAGCTAATTGCATGAGCAACAACAAACATTTCACCTTCTCATCACCTGAAATATTCATATTCCTCTCTCTTTTCCTTTCTCTCTTCTTGTTCTTCCTTTTTCAATTTTATTCCTAAAACCCTAATTAAACCTTAACTCTCCATATTCACAAATTTCTTCTTTTTCTTTGTGTTTCATTTTTGGTTTATTTGCAATTTTTCTCTATATTTTGCTTCTGAGTATATACCATTGTGTTTTGTTGCTGAGAAATTGCAACAAAATTGGATCAAGATGAAGAAGATTTTGTTGAATAGTGATGATGATGATATTAATTAGGAAGATGGTTATACAATTATTTTGGTAGCTTTGTACATGGGCATTCTATAAAATGATGAAAAAGTCACTTTGTTTGAAAAATAATAAATTCATCAAAATTCAATCTAGACTTAAAATGAGAATGTTTATCACGTCTATGTGTGTGTATTAGCTATTGAACAATGTTAGGAACCAGCCATGATCACAGCTTTTGGACATAACTCTAAATAGAGATATAAGCTAGTATTATGGTACATGGAAACATGTTAGATTCACTTCGAAGATCTGTGTTACATGAAAACACTGTCAATAATATTCTCGAATTGCATAGTGGGGAAACTATAGAGGAACTCAAGATTTTCTTCGGTAAATTTATAGGTGAGAGTTTTAATTAAGCTTACTATCATCAAGTTGAAAGTTGGAGCCAACCTGCATCCTTATACTTAGACAAGCTAGAAGTATGTAGCCATTGATTTGATTCTCCACTCCTTGAAGACACATTAGTCGTGACTATGCTTCTTGGGCATTTTTTGTCACAACCTGAACCCTAAAGGGCACGTGACTGGCACTAGAGAATAGAAAAGCATAAAGCTTCTAAAATTCGTAGTAAGTCTTAGAAAATTTTTTACAATAAAACTAATCGATTTTAAAATTTTAAAGAAAATCTGGTAGAGTTTCCTCCACCAAGGCAAAACCAAAACCTATAGAAAAGAAACAACATTTTCAATATATTTTCCAATCAATACTACTTCACAACAACACCACAATCAACATCAAATACGTTTATATTTGAAAGATCCCTAGAGGGGGGTGAATAGGGATATCAAATAAAAATCGAAAATTAAAATGATTCAAACAACAAATGAAAGAATGTTGAGAAGGAAGAATAATGAACACAAAGATTTAAGGAATTCGGATTATCAATAATCCTATGTCTTCACTTAACTTATCCACAAGTTAGGATTTTCAATCACCCATAATCTTATTCACAAGATTAAGATTACACAAGAGTTTAAGGCTCACTCTTACAACCTTACAAACAAGAGTTTCAAGGCTCACTCTTAAACCAAATCCCAAGTGTTTTGATGGCTAAACACTTAAACCAATTCCTTTAGAATAGAATCTCACTTCCTGTTTTCTAAACCCAGAAAATAGAAGAACAAGAATATCTATTCTAACACTCACCAAACTCTCTTAAGAGTTTATAAAAAATAAGAATGAAATAATGAGAATTTTGAGAGCTTAATTGAATGTTTAAGATGAGATAATGAGTAATCACGTTTCTTAAAACTTTAACACAGCTCTAAGCGGTGTTTATATAGATAAATAACTTAAAATATAGCTATTAGAGTAATCAAACGTGTCTCTAACGTCTCTATATATCAAATGAATTAATATTGACTTTTGTACTGAAATATGGCTGCTCACGATTGTGACCAAATGGTCATGATCGTGACCAAGGAAAACTAGCTGTTATTTTCAAAATATGTCTGTTGAGCTATGAAGGACTCTGGTCACGAGCATGCTCACTATCGTGAGGGCAGATCGTGAGCGGCTCAGATTCTTGAGGCATACTGAGATGCCTAGAGGTCACGAGAGAGGGAGCTCATAACTAAAGCCCGTGAGATCATCACAAGCACCTCACGATCATGATCACAGATCGTGAGGGGCTTAGAATATTTGTATGAATATAGTCCTATTGAGGTTTAACTCGTGATCATCTGTCACGATCGTGATGACAGCTCGTGACATGATTCGTTTGACTTGATTTTGCAAATGGTTGAGTCTTTTACTTCCATCAATTGAATTGAGACTTTAATCACTTGATTTGATCACTTGATTATATCTTTCTTGAACCTAGTTCACACTTGATAAACAATGTTAGTTCAATTTAAATTATTTATCAAAGATAAAAAAAATTTAGGATTTGATTTAAACCATGTAAGGTTAACAATCTCCCCCTTTTTGACTTTGACAAATAATTCAAATGTTTGATATATGCATAAATAATTGTGCCAAGTGATGTAAGTAAAGCTCCCCCTATGTTTATGCATAATTTATTTTAATCTCCCCCTATATATGTGCATATATGTATAGATAAGAATTATGATGTAATGTACGTATATATAAAAAAAATGATCATATACACACACACATTTCTCCCCCTTTATCAAAGATCAAAAAATAGTTAATGAAAGAGAATTTTCATTCAAATAACAAAGAGACTACATTTTTAAGGAACTAAAAAGAAATGACATAAAAACTAATAGTAAAGTAAAATAAACTACTAAGAGAGCAAAATAAGCATAAAACATAAGGACATAGAAATCTAAAGAGTGGAGTCATGATCATCTCCTTGAGGGGGTGGTACTTGAGGATCTTGAGTTTGAGGCTAAGTACAATTGACATTATGATAGGCAAGGATTTGATGAACATCATACTCCATGTGGTCCATTCTTCTCTCAAAGTGATCAAAGCGAGAGTCAAAATGATCAAATCGTTGATTGAAGTTGGATTCCACAATTGAAAGCCTATCAAAGAGGCTACCAACCCATTCGGGGTCTCCTTCCAAGCTTTGTGAGGTAGAAGCTCTTGCCCTTTTCCTTGGAGTCATGGTTGGTAGAGATGTGTCTTAAGCTTGAGAGGGATCTTGATCTTCACCAAGGTCTACATTTTCTAAAGCAACATTCCCTATATGCTCAATGTCTTCCATATCTTGATCATGTTCTTCTTCAACAACTTCCTTATTCTTCCATACAAATACATTATTCACTTTCTTGAATTGATTTGAATTCTTGAGGAATTTGCCATCCAGAAGTGAATAAGGAATGGAGTTAAGACGATCGAGATTTACCTTGAAGTGTTATGCAATTTTAGTGACAATGCCTCCAATGCATATTGCACTACTAACACTATCACTAATGAGCCACAATCTCCATTGGAGCCATCTTCCTAAAGCCACATCTTCATTATTTAGAATGCAATTTAGAAGATAGATGTCATCAAATGAAGTAGCTTCATTACTCATTCCTCTAGCATTGAAGGTATAAGTAATGAATCTATGAATGTACCATAGAGGCGTGGAAGAAAAAGAGGAGGATTTGGAGTGTTCAGCTTGGAAAGGAAGAGCATTAGGTTTAGTGTTATTGGCCCAAAAAGAACTTGGAGACCAAAGAGTATTAGGACCAACCTGTCTTTCACTTTTGAATCCAAAGAGAGTATCAAATTCATCTTTGGAGAGAAATCAATCTCTACCCCCTAGTTTGAAATGCATACTATAAAAAGGGTTTTGATAATTGAAATTGGTGGTTCGCAAGCAAAAAAAAAGAGAGGAATTCAATGACAAGAGAGGGGTAGGTGATGAATAGAGTGAAAGCAAAAGTGTACATACCAAAGTTTTGAAGCAAAGCCTTCACATAATCAAAACACCCAAGAGAATCAAGACTCGCTTTGGACATGTACCTAAAGGGAATGATTTTCCTCTTAGCAAATTTTGAAGCTCTTTCTTTGATTTCAGAATAGGAGTAGGAAAGAGGAGGATTCTTCTTAGTTTGTTCTTTCTTTTCTCTTTTTCTTTGAGATGATGATGGAGCTTGAGAAGAAGTTTTCTTCTTAGGAGCCATGGAGAGATAATGAGTGGAGAGATAATGAGTGAAGAGAATAGAAGAATTGCTAAAAGAGAGAAGTGTGATGAATTAGAGTGAAAGAGGGGGTTTAAATAGAGAGGAGAGAAGTTTCTAGATTAGGTTTTAGGTAAAGAAATAATGATAAAACCCTAAAAATTATCTTAGAAACGTTTAGGTTTGAATTTGAAATAAGATAGGAGTGAAGAATTATGTCTTTTCACTAGGCAGACTGCTGGTCATGAGCAGGTCACGATCGTGACCAATACTCGTAAGCGGCTCAGTCTGCAGGGCTGTGTTGAGTCACGAGCTATCTGCACACTGCAATGGCTCGTGACCCAAGAACAGGAAAGGTGCATGAACTTTATTAAGGTTCAAATAAGTCCTTAAAATAGGACAATTAGGTCCCTAATAACCTAAAACACATCAAAAGAAATTCAAATTCAAATAATATCAAGTTCCAAAACAATAATGACAATAATATGATTTTGAAAAAGCATGAATGTTATTTTCAAAGTGAATAATCATAAATATCAAATCAAATTTGAATTGAAATTCAAATAATTTTGAATATAATATTAATGAAAGGATTTAAAATATTAATGAATTTTAAAAAAATAATTAAGGAATTCATTTATTAAAAAAAATGAATTCATTATAATTTATTATTACTCCAATTCAAAAGGGCAATAAATGAAAGTATCAAAGGATAGATGATTAATTTGCAAAAGAGCTATTGCAATTTTTAAAGGTTTTAAATAATGACTCTTGCAAATTAATGAAGATGCAACAATACAAAAAATATATATCTTTATTTTTCTTAAAGAAAAGAATTTTTAATAAAATTTCAATGCTTTAAAATAATGCATCATAATAGTACATATAAAATTTAGTAACTGCAATGAATAGTAAAAAAAATTACTTCCTCTTTGAAGGAATAATAAAATAGCTCATGTAAGTGAACAAAACAAAGAAAAAAAAATGCTTTAACAAAAAAAATTGCACTCAAAATGTAAGTTAAAAAAAATTGGCACCTGCTATATTGTAAAAGATACCAAAAGAATACTAAATGTATACAAAAGATCAAGAACTTAAAATATGCTTAGAAATTGAAGCATTTACACATATAGAAGTTCAGTTAGCAGTTCAGTAATTGAAATGAACATTCAAGATAAACACGAACCATCAATCATGCCTAATTCATGTCTAATGAAATTCATTCTCTCTTCATTGAGAGGTTTGGTAAAGATATCCGCAAGTTGATTATTTGTATCAACAAACTCAAGTGAGATATCACCAATTTGGACATGATCACGTAAGAAATGATGTCTAATGTCTATATGCTTAGTTTTAGAATGCTGAATGGGATTCTTGCTAAGGTTGATAACACTTGTATTATCACATTTGATTAGAATTCGATCAATGCGAATACCATAGTCGATTAATTGCTATTTTTGCCATAAAACTTGTGAACAATGTAAACTTGTAGCAACATACTCTGCTTCTGCAGTGGACAAGGCAACCGAAACTTGTTTCTTGCTACACTAAGAAACTAAAACATTGTCCTAGAACTTGACAAGTTTCGAAAGTTCTCTTTCTATCTAATAAACTACCGACAAAGTCTGCATCTTAATAACTGACAAGGTCAAAGGATGAATTCCTAGGATACCAAAGTCCTAAATGCAAACTTCCACTTAAATACTTGAAAATTCTTTTGATTGCATTCAAGTGGGATTCTCTAGGACTAGATTGAAATCTAGCACACAAGCAATTAGCAAACATGATATCAGGTCTACTAGTAGTTAAATAAAGAAGGGATCCGATCATACTTCTAAATCGCTTTTCATCAACCGGTTTGTCATTCTCATCTTTGTTGAGTTTGGTGGTTATGCTCACTGGAGTTTTGCTAGACTTGACTCCTTCCATTCCAAACTTCTTGAGAATGTCCCTTGTATACTTGGTTTGGTTAATGAAAATCCCATTTTTGAATTGCTTGATTTGTAATCTGAGGAAGAATTTGATTTCTCCCATCATACTCATCTCAAATTCTCCTTGCATTAACTTAGAGAATTCCTCACACAAGCAATGGTTAGTAGCACCGAAAATAATATCATCAACATAAATTTGAACAATTAATAAATCATGTTTGTATTTCTTTATGAAAAAAGTTGTATCAACATTTCCTTTAGAGAAACCTTTCTCTAATAAAAAGTTGATCAACCTTTCATACCAAGCTCTTGGAGTTTGTTTCAATCCATATAATGCTTTTGAAAGTGTAAACACATGATTTGGAAAATCAAACCTTTCAAAACCCGGAGGTTGTTCAACATAAACCTCTTCTTCAATAAAACCATTTAAAAATGCACTTTTAACATCCATTTGATAAAGCTTAAAATCCATATAAGATGTAAATGCAAGTAGCATTCTAATAGCTTCTAACCTTGCAACGGGGGCATAGGTTTCATCATAATCAATGCTTTCCTATTGATTATAACCTTTAGCTACTAGTCTAGCTTTGTTCCTAGTTATGACACCTTGTTCATTTATCTTATTTCTAAACACCCATTTGGTGCCTATAATAAGATGATGTTTTGGTCTAGGAACCAAAGTCCAAACTTTTTTTTCTCTCAAATTGATTTAACTCTTCTTGCATAGCAAGGACCCAAAATTCATCATTCAAAACATTATCAACATTTTTGGGTTCAATTTGAGAAATGAAGGCTAAATTAACTATAGACTTAAGTTTAGAATGAGTAGTTACCCCTTTTGTACTATCACCAATGATGAGGTCTTGAGGATCAGCTTTCTTGAATTGCCAATCCTTTGGAAGATCATTTTTTCAATAAGTTGAGACATTTCCTCATCTTCTTCATTTTTAGAATATTCAATTTCCAAAGGCTTGCCATTGTTTTCTTCTTGATTTTTCTCTTCCACAAGATCACCTATATCATCATAAATACTACAAACATCCTTTCTAGGATTAAGTGAGTTTGATTCATCAAATACAACATGCATTGATTCTTCAACTACTAAGGTTCTCTTATTAAAGACTCTATATGCTTTGCTGAGGTGGAATAGCCTAGAAAATTCCTTCATCGGCTTTAGAGTCAAATTTTCCAAGGTTATCCTTGGTGTTCAATATAAAGCACTTGCATCCAAATACTTTTAGATATGAGATTTTGGGTTTTCTATTGTTCCAAAGCTCATAAGATGTTTTATTTGAAATAGGTCTTTTGAAAACTCGATTTGCAATATAACATAATGTGTTAACAGCTTCTGCCCAAAAGTATAGAGGTAAACTATACTCATGAACCATTGTTCTAGCCATTTCCACAA
>CATIWK010316098.1:0-27769 GCA_949634005.1 Mallotus japonicus | reverse complement strand
GCTGTTTGATTGTTGATGAATATGGAAAATACCACTTGATTCTGTTGTTCATCAACCTCAGCCCGAAACTCACAAAAGTGGAGTCTAACAAGATAGTTGAAACCAGAATCAACGGAGAAGGACCAAGTGAGATTGTAATTCAGGTTAACAAGTGAGCGGTTAACAAGTGGATCATCACCCATACAACGCATAGTACCATATACCAACACAGGAGCAGTGTAATCTGGTATTGCTAATGTATATTTTATCTTGAAATCACGTGGTGGGATTACCGTCAAGCCGCTTAATTCCCCAAAGAGGTACTTTGAATCTTGAAGCCATGTCCTGTACATCCCCGTATCACCTGAGCCGCTGATATCTTTACCACCAACATTCAGCCGATAAAATGTCTCAAGAGCCGTGGCGTTGCCCAAATAGAAGAGGTAAGTGTATCCCACATAGGTCAGTGGGTTATCGATGCCGCTTGAATAGAGGTTGCTTGGCACGGAAACAATTTCAATTCCATTAATGAAGGCAAAAGATCCTGTAGACGCAGAGAAAGTCAGGCTAAGATTCTGGTTGTCAAGGACTGCTATTACATACTCTTTTATGAGAGTATTAACAGAGGAGTTGGCAGCAGAAATCGCAAGAAATGCACTAAAATTGCTAAGGAGAGTGTAATCATTGGCTTTAACAGAGAAAAAAGATTTGGAAATTTCAAGATTTGAGTAATTAGTAGGATAGAAGTAGAGACGAACAAACTTTGAGCCAGGTGAGAGGGGAAACACGTAGCTGAGTTTAGATTGAGAAACGCGGGCAGTCATGTACGGAACTTGGTACACACTGGGGTTTTGTTTAGAAGCAATAAGAGCAGAGGATGAAGTTTTAGAGTCAGAACCAAGAAATTTGGAGTGGGCATCACCGTCCCAATTGCGCCCATCCACCAAAATTGCGCTGGAGGATGCACCGCAATCAAGAAGAATAAGGTCAGTAGGCTGGTACTGTAACAAGATCCTTGCAGCAGCGGCTATGGAAGGGATGAAATTGAGGAGAAAGAGTATATAAAGGCCTCGACGATGTTTATGTTTAAGAGACATTGAAGTAGTGTTGAACAGGAAGAGAAGGGAAGGATATAGCAGAGCATAGCAGTAGTATTGATATTTCTGGACGTGAAATGGGACAATCTTGAATTTTCTTTTTCTTTGAGTCTTGACTTGAGGGACAGTAATGCATTTGATTGATTGATAATGTGATGAATAGTTGGTACAGTATTGTTCGAAAAAAAAAAAGAATAGTTGGTACAGTAGTCTTGCCATCTTTTTATATCTTTTACCCAGTCCAAATGCCGCCCCAACTTTTTTTTTTTTTTTTTTTTTGGCTAGGGAGGTGAGGGGGAAGGGGGATCAGAATAATGCTGTCCAATTGCTGCCCCAAGTTGTATCGTGGAATAATAATAAGCGAAAAGGTGTAATTTGGACCCTAAAAAATGAGTCAAAGTGCACATTGGACCCTAAATGTTTTTTTTTTAAAAAGTGGAACTTAATCTTTAAAAATTAGATCATATTGGACCTTTTTTCAAAGAATTAAGCCATTTTTCAAAAAATTGTTACAATTAAGTCCAAAAAATCAAAATCAAGTTTAACTTTAATGTTGACTAATAAAAATTAGTTCGAATAATAATGAAAATTGATGAAATTGGTTTCAAAATATAAATTTTTGAAGTTTTTAAATTTTTAAAAATTTTATATATATAGAAATATATTTTGCTAATTTTTTAGAAATTTAAAAAATTAAATTTTTTTATATAAAACAAAAAAATTTTAAAATTTTGAAAATTTATAATCAAATGACATACATTTAAATAAAAAAATAAAAAATTTCCATGCACTCAATAATTTTTTAGTAATTTTTAAATCTATAAAAAATTTAAAAATTTTAAAAATGTATTAACTGTATTAAAATTTATATAATTATTTTTTAAATATATATATATATATATATATATATATATATATAACTTAATTGTAAAATTTTTAAAATTTTTTAAAATTTCTAGGTCTATAAAAAATATTTTTTCACTTTTTAAAAATTTTTAAAATTTTTTTAAATATATTTTTTTAACCATAAAAAATTTAATTATTTTTAAAAACTTCATAAATTTATATTTTGAAACCAATTTCATCAATTTTCATTGTTATTTGAACTAATTTGTATTAATCAACATTAAAGTTAAACTTGATTTTGATTTTTTGGACTTAATTGTGACAATTCTTTGAAAAAGGGCTCAATTTTTTGAAGAAGGGTCCAATATGGTCGAATTTTTAAAGATTAAGTTCCACTTTTTTTAAAAAAAAATTTAGGGTCCACTGTGCACTTTGGCTCATTTTTTAGGGTCCAAATTGCACCCTTTCCCTAATAATAATAATAATAATGATGATGATGATGATGCATAAACTTTTTTTTTTTTTTTGAGAACCAAGCTCATAATTTTCAATTTTATCTCAAATAAATCTATTATGTGACAAATCTAATGAAGAATTGTTGTTCATTAATTTTTACTCATATTAAATTATAGTACTCTTATTCATGAATTGTTATAGTATTTTATAATGAAATTATAGTATTCATTAATTGTTATTCATAATTTTCAATTGGGAAAAGGTGCATTTATGCCCTTAATGTTTACCTTGCGAAGCGGATAAGCCCTTAATGTTTTTTTTTTGACAAAAAACACAAAAAAATTAAGTTTTTTGGGTGTTCTAAGCCCCTTAATTTGACAGAAGTTAACTGCTCCGTTAGCTCTGCTGATGTGGCATTTTTTAACCCTTCAAAGAAATCCATTAAGAAACACCTCATCATCACCCACCAACATTAAAAAAAAAAAAAAAAAAAAACGTCGAACTAACGCAACAAATACCTTACCTCTCCATGACCTCACCTCACCTTCACTTCTCTACTGAAACCCCAAAAAACCAGAAATGAAGCTGTCAGCACTCCACCATACCTACATGAACCGCCGCAGCAACAGTTTTAGAGGAAGACGGACAAGTATGGGTTCATGGGTATGGTTGGGTACGGGACAGGTATTGGGTACGGTTTATGAAACAGGAAAAGGGAATTGGGTATATCCAGGATTGACGTTTTTCCCTCTTCTACAAACATAATGACAAGCATTTGTCTGTATCAATTATTTATTTAACACCATCTCAGCACCTCCTTCTCACTTCCGGTCACCAGATATTCACTTGTACCATACTTTTACTCCAATCAATTATTCCATTCAAAATAAAGCGACCCATTTCAATTTTCAATTCAAACCGAGGAAACAAGAGCCTTTTTTCCATTTTCAACTAAAATCTCTATCAATTTCACTTACCTACGAGTGTGGTCCTCATTTAATAGTTCAAGTTCCTATCTCAAATTGCGATTAGAGAAAGTTAAATTTAGCTAAAGGGTGAGAGCAGAAGTGCTTCGTTTTTGCCAATCACTTACATATTCTTCCATTTGAAAGAAGCTGGCAATTGGGTTGTTTCTGTTAAAAGAAAATTAGTCATTACCACCAATTGCAATCAGGTACACAACTTCCTTCAATCTCTTGTTCGCTTCGGCTTTACCAAGTTCTTCTTTCCATTCCCCAACAATTCTCGTGAAGCTCCAATACTGGTTTTCAAGGTTCATTTGAAATAATGCAAAATGCAATACTGTTTTGTGTTATAATTTTTGTTTTGTTTTGTTTTATTTTTTTTTAAACTTACAGTCCTATCCTAGAGATAAAAAATACCAGCGCCACCAGCAGTGAAACTAGCACCATAGCTAAAATCTTCATTTTGATTTAGAGCGGGTGGAATAAAAGGTATACGCAAGATGCTGGCTGCATGCAATGAAATTGATATATTTTAATATAAAAAAGTCTTCCTCTTCTCCCTTTAACACTTATGAGATGCTTCTCCTGTGATGAAACTTATGAATAATGATACACACTCTTATACTGTCTCTTTAGCATCCTTTGATATCTTTGTATTAGTTAGTAAAACTTTCTTCATGTTCCTGCTAACGTTCATTATTGGCAAGAAATGTCTTGCTCTTTCAGTGAGAAAGCTGACCTGTGATCCTACTGACTTCAAGGGAAAAAATAAAGCAAAGAAAAATAAATTTTATTGAGACCGGGAAGAGCAGCGAAAGCTATCGTGCATCGGTGCTGGGCTCAGCATCGTTGGTGATGGCGAGAGTAGAGTTCACCGGAGGATTGTTCAGGAGCACAGGTAGGGAGAGTGTGGAGCAAAGTGATGATGTGGTGTTACTGGAGGAGGAGATGTTTGCATGGGAGAGAGACATGATGATGATGGAGATGGACGGCGAGTTTGGTGAAGGGTGGACGTGAACAACTTGCTTTCTTTCTTTTTGATAAAAGATAGCCATCTAATATAGAGCTAATGGAGCATTTAACTTCCGTCAAACCAAGGGGCTTAAAATATCCAAAAAACTTAATTCTGTGTGTTTTTTGTCCAAAAAAATATATTAAGGGCTTATCCGCTCCACGAGGTAAACATTAAGGACATAAATGCACCTTTTCCCTATTAAATTTTGCATATGAAAACTTATATTATAGTATTTTTATTTAATAATTCTCAAACAGAGACAAACAAATCCTAGAATGTAGCCAGGCTGTTGAGGGGCACCAACGTGGGTCTCGAGTTTGAGACCCACCATCCCTTCTCCCTTTGGTAAAAAAAAAAGTATTTAGCCAAAAAAAAGTATAAACAAAATCCTTACACTATTGACGAAAGTTTAATTATCTATCGCATAAAAATTGCGATTAACTGTTTACAGTTGGGTTATTTGCAAAAAAAAAATAATGATTTATAGCGGTTTTGGCAATTTTAACATAACATTTGAAACTTGGCAAAATAAAACATGACTTTTAATTTTTTGGCAACTTGAAACACAGAGACAGAATTCGATGAATAGAGTGTTGCGTGTTAGTCTTCTTTTGGGAGAAGTGTCAATGTAAGCAACACTTAGTGACACGTAGATACTGACTGTTTCAAACAAAAACGTTACGTTTTATTAAAGAGGGAAAATAAAACATAAAAAAAATAGTCGTTACCTTCTTCTTCAGCATCTTCATCTTCTTATTCTTAGTTTATTCTGTTTTGTTCTTCATCTGCACTTGTACATTCAATTAGGGTTTGTAATCAAGACGGTTTTAAGCTCAAGATCACACTCAAATAACTGGTACCCTTCATCTGGAAGATCATCTCAGTCAACCGATGAATATTCAAGCTCACTTCCAAGAAAAGAGTGTGGACACTTTATTACTGCAAGTGTGCATACATCCATGACTTATCAGAATCCTGGAAGATGATTCTACCGCTACGCCATTAGAAAGGTACTGATTTGACCAATTAATGTGTGTTAAGGTTTCAATGTGGATATTATATAAGTTATATGCAAATTAGAGTCTCATGTTGTTGTTAATTTATTATCTTAAAAATGTTATTTTGTGAAAGTTATTAAAATTTGTTTTTGTTATTTGGTAGCATGATGATTGTGGATACTTTGAGTGGCTTGATCCAGAAATTCCAACACATAAAAAAAAGTGTTTATGAGATTGAAGGTTGAAAATCAAAGATATGAGGAGACAATGAAAATCCTCTCCAATGTGGAGCTAAGAATGTCTGAGAAAGTGAAGTTGGCTGAAATAAAACTCAAACAAAATCATGCAGAGTATGCAAAGACTTTGGAGGAGTATAAGTCTTTGCATGATAAGATAGAGAGGAAGCTTGACCACTTTAAAAAAAAAAAGACACTTTTGAAGGCTGAGAATAAGAAGCTCAGGGCAGATTTGAAGAAAAGCAGAGTTTGTTTGGTTCTGATAGTGACTGTTATCCTAATTTTATGTGTTACTGTGAAATTTCCAATGATAGGGATGAAGAGGAACATGCTGCCAAGTTACTAAGAGTAAAAAGCTGCCAGTTAGTGCATTCAATGTTAGTGTGTGTTAGTGTTAGTAATTTGTTAGACTTATTTATGTTGTAAGTGTGTGGTTTATGATCACACACACTGTAGTAGAACTCTAAACTAACTTCATTTGGTAGCTGAATTGACTACAATGAATTTGTAAACCTGTGTATGCTTAGAATATGCAAGCTTTGTGCTTCTTAATGAACTTGAAGCTATTTTTTGTAATTATAAATAACTGCAGCTGTTGGTTATAGACATATATAACATAACTTGGTCATAAACAACAGAACTTGAAATTTCAATAACCTTCAATAATATAAAAACATAAACAACTAAGTGCAGTTCATGTTTATAGCTGAGCCTGTTAGCACATTTCAGACACAAAAAACTTGAGTTTAAGCTTGTTTTGACTATTAAACCATAAGCACTTAAGGGTGCACAAAAGATTAGTTTTGACTTCAATAAAAAATACATAACATAAACATGACATTAGTTTTGACTTTTGCATGATACAAATTCATTATTGCTAAGGTGTAGAACTCTTTTAAGTATTGACAACATCTGAAGGCAACATATGTGCTTGCTTTGGTCTTCCTCGATCTCTTCCCATCTTTGGCAATGCTTGGTTGTTCCCATCTGAAACTTCAGAAGTTGATGATGCACTTCTTCCTCTTCCTTGAGCATAACTTGTAGTTGCCACATTTTGTGCCACTTTGCTTGTTGATTGTGCTCCAAAAATAATTTTGACTTAATTTATGCCCGACATCTGCCATATACATTAAATCAAAAGAAATTTTTCCAAAGTCACAAATAATGAAGTGTAGCCTTACCCTCATATATATGTTTCCACTGCCTTCAAAAACCCTTAAACCATAGCCTTGTCTGACCATTCTTTGCTCCTTTTGCTTATTGTTGTCAGCATTAAGAGTTGAAGCTAAAGAGTCAGTGATATGAGTTGAACATGCAGGTGTTGAATGTTGCCTTCTAGCTGGAAGCCTTTTTATCGGAAGCTTGGTAGCATTTTTCTTTTTACCTTGCTGACTGGATTGTGGTAGACTTTGAACTTGAGTGAAATGTTCACTTGGATTATTTAATGCTGACTACCCTGATGCAGCTAACTTTGTTGCATAACTTCTAGATCTTTTGATTTTGGTGGCCTACCTCGTCCTCTTTTAATCTACAAATAAAGAAATTCAAATACACACATGAAATAACATTAACGCATCAATTAACACATAAAAAGAGTTATTTGCACCTGTTCTGATCTCTGAAAATCTGGATTGTTCTTGTTCTTACAAGTCCACTTGTTATGCCCTACTTGGAGACATACTTGGCATGTGATAAGAATTGCATGCCTTCTTAGCTTGCTTGAATTTTTTGGCTCTTCATCGATAGCTCTCTTTCTACTCACTTTTGGCCTGCCTGGCATTTTGGTGAAGTGCAGAGGCCTTATTGCATTTCTACTTGCCTTGGGCCACATATTTGGGCCATTTGTAGGTTCAATTCCAATGGCATATTGGTTCAAATTTTATTGCACACCTCAAGTTTCCTTAAACCGAAATAAATATCTCTCTCGAGCAACGTTAAATCAAATCTTATTATATGAATCAATTCTCATTATCAACATACAATAAGACTAGATCTAACTTGAGAGGCATTCAACAAACTTATCAAGCTTTCTCAAGTCATTGAAAGATCTAACAAGCATTTGTGGGTCTATTGGATCCACCATTTCTCAATGCATGAATTCAAACAAAAGATGCATCAGGCCTCAACACATCACTCAACAAGCTCAACAAACACAATATGTAATATATAAATAAGAACCAATATATTAAATGAACTTAAATCAAATGGGTTTCCAAAATCCCAACAACATTAAAAAACTTAGCCACTCATGGCTATTAAAATCATCATTCAATATTTAATTACACACAAGAAAGTAGAACAAGAAAAGAGAAATAGAAATGTTATCCAAGAAGCTCTCAATCTTCAAATGGGTCTTCTCTTCAGCTTCTTGTTCTCCTCTGATTTTCTCTCTTTCTTTTCTCCTCCTCTTGGTGTGTTAATTCTTGTGTCTTCCTCTCCAAGCACCCCTCCTTTTTGTGAAAATGGAAAATGTGATTTTTTTATACCCCAAGTAATTTGTGCCTTTATCCTTTTTAGCCCTTCTAGAACACGTCCTCTCACCTCCCTTGAATTTTCTCTTTTAGATATGCACACATCAGCATGTTCTTTGCTAGAAACGTACTGCCCGCGATTGCGCATGAAGCCGTACTCGCGACAGAAGGGCCACTCATGAAAGGGTCACGCTCGCGCACAATCCACGATTGCGACAGAAGGTTGGCTATACAGGGATCCACGATCACGCATGAGGCCGCGCTCGCGTCAGGCTCGACATTACTTGGGGTTGGAACTGGGCAAGTCCGAGATCGCGTATGAGGCCGTGATCATGACAGTGAGTTGGCTCTATTTTCCTCTGCTCTTTCTTCCTCTTTTTCTACTTATTATTTCCTTCTCAAATCTCCTCCAAACTCTTTTCCTTAACAAAAACCAAAGAAAACATAAAAGTACCTAATTCTAAATGCTTTTCTACTCTAACTGCTATGTAAAATGTATGAATGCATGCAAAATAATGTCCTAAAACTATGCATAATTTGACACCAACATTTTATTAATTAGAGTTGAGGGATGGGAAATTTTAGCTATAAGGAAATGTATATTAACAAAATGCAGTGTTTTTGTTTGAAACGATGAGTATCTACGTGTCACTAAGTGTTGCTGACATGGACACTTCACCCAAAAGAAAACTGACACGCAACACTCTGCTCACTGGATTCTGTCAACATGTTTCGAGTTGCCAAAAAATTAAAGGTCATGTTTTATTTGGCCAAGTTTCAAATGTTGTGTTAAAATTGCCAAAACCACTATAAGTCATGATTTTTTTTTTTTTGCTAATAACCCTTTACAGTTTATGTTTCTTTCAAGAGTGTTGTCGGCCAAAAGTGGTAAACAATTATCTTTTTTTTATTATTTTATTTAAAAACTACTAAATAAATATTTAATTTTATAAAATAGTGTTTTTTTAATTTTTTGGTAAATTACTAAAATCCACCAAATATTTAGTCAAATACATTAGTAGATTCTTCATTCTTAAGAAGTTCATTATGACATCCTAAATTTTAAAGTCTTTCTACATTACAAAAATTTGTATCTATATAAATGGTTTTAGAACCGTTAGATTACTACTAATTTAATTATAGCAATTGAGATATTTTACAAGTATTGGTACATAAAAATAATCAATGGTTATTTGTATAGATACAAACATTTGTACCATAGTAAAAGCCTAAATTTGATTATCGTTACACTAGTTCATCCTTCTACTTGACAAACATTTATATCTATACAAATAAAATTAGAACCGTTAGATTACTACTAATTTAATTTTACCCATTGATACATTTTACATGTATTGATATGCAAAAATAATGACTAAAGTGGCAATTTGCCCCTTGAATTATCTTTCAAAGTGAAATTAACACCAAAATTAACTTTTTGGACTTTGTCACCCAAAAAGATCACAAATTTGACAATTTACACCAAATCTAAGAAAGTAAAATACAGGCATGTTCTAGGGAAAGTGAGATATAATGAAAAGATAAAATTAATATTTGGTTTCTCTTTCTCCCTAAAATTGAATTTCATTTTAATAAAAAAAAAACCAGGAAAAGGGCCAATTTGGACCAAATTTTACATTAGACACTAATATGTTTTTTTGTTCCCAATTGAACCTCCAAGTATTAAAAGTAGCTCAAAAAGAACCATCCGCTAACAGCAGGCCCAATAGCCATTAAAATTATTGATGTGTTATAATGGACCCTACAAAATAAATATCAGTACTGTTGTTAAAGAAGAAGGTAGTGAAAAAATTAAAAAGTATAAAGAATGCATGCGTGCACGAAACCCAAACACATAAACATACCCATTAGAGCTTAACCCATATTTTCCCCCTGCACTTTTATTTCTATACATTGAGTCCTTACACTATTATTTTGGCATACATTGAATCCTTAATTTAATCTCCGTCAGCGCGTAAAAGTTATTCAAAATTAAATGAAATTGTGACTTGAAAATGGCTTGTGAATGGGCGCCACGTGGAATGAGTTGCCAACCTGTGTTGGATACAATTGAAAAAAAAAAGAGGAGAAGGTTATTCTAGACATTTCATAAAAAAATTAATAAGCCATCCTTCGAGTTGATCGATTAATGCTGAAGCTAGAGTCGTTGTAAGGAAAGTCCATCTTCTTGTTTCTTGAAGCTTTTCTCAATGTAAAGTTAAAGTTGTACTAAAAAAGAGTGATGTAGATTGTAGAATGATTACATGGAAATAGTAAATTCAGTGCATTTGGAATTTCATTCACGAAGGTTTGTTGGTTTGGATTACTGATCCAGAGGAGGTGGAAGTCACTGAAGTTCTCTTTTCATGTTACTTTAATATATTTAGAGTGTTGGTTTTGGTGGAAAGTGGCAGAAAGTGCTCGAAATTGCTGAAAGTGGTGGACCTAAACAGGTATAATTTTATTCGAAGCTTTATTTTTTTTGTCTTTACTTTTGTTTATTTACTAATATATTGAAGGATGTGGACCTAGACAGAGTTTTTGTGTTTCAAAAAAGAAAATATTTTATTTTCATATAATATTTTAATATAGATTTGAAAATGACCTACATTGATTTATGCTACGGTTTTGTATGAAATTTTGTTAAGTATTAGTCACTGTGCTGAGTATGAAATTTTGATAAGTAACTAAAATCAATACTTTACTAATTGATTAATTTTCCAATTGTAGATATAATTCAGAAAATGGAATTGGTCTTACAACATGGAGGTTTTATTGTTGAGGAGAATGGACTGAAATATATAGGCAGAGAGTCAACGGTAATGGATTATGACTTTGATATAGACTTACTATCATACCCTAATGTGTTGTCATATGTTATGGACATGGGGTATAGTAAAATATGAGGGTTATATTATAGAAAAAAGGTAGGTGCGGAAATGATTTCTATTAAAGATGATAAGGATATGTTAGCTATATTCAGTGAGTTAGTTGATGGGCATAAAATGCTATTCATAATTAATAGTGCATAAAATATTGAAGACAGTACCTATGATGCAGGCAGGGAAGCTCAACCCTTTGTCCAAATAACAAATATGACAATTAAAACCCAAACCAACACAGATATGTTAAGGAATGTAGAAGTTAGGAGGAGGTTAGTAAATAAGGAATGTAGAAGTTAGGAGGAGGTCCAAGTGGAAACAAACTTAGAACCTGAATTTGATGGAGTTAATTTAGATCTTAAGTTTGAGGGTGGTAACTTAGAACCTGATTTTGAGGGAGTTAACTTAGAACATGATTCTGAGGGAGTTAACTTAGAACCTGAGTCTGAGGCTGGTAACGTAGATTCAGAGTCTGAGGCTGGTAACTTAGCAAATGAGTTTGAGGTTCATGTTGACAATGAGGTTGATGAGGACTTATAACCAAAATTTGTGAAACATAAAACCTTTAATAAAATCTAAGTTAATGTACCATGTTTAACAAATAATGATGAGCTTTAAGCTGTAAGGGAAAAAGTTAGAGAGTCCGTATATAGGCTCAAAAAAGAAGAAGAAAGATAATAAAGATACAGGTGAGGATTGTTTGGAGATTCCTATAGTTATAATTTCTGAGGGAGAAAATGAGAATATGGAAGATAATGCTTTAGCATCTAGTAGTGAGGATATTTATGGGAATGAGAGTGTTTATTACAACAGTTCTGTTGTGTGTAGCTACTATAGTGAAACAGATGACGATATCCTAAATGAAGGAAGGAAGAGAACAAAAACGAAGATTGTATTTGATCCCAATTCTAAGGTACATGTTATCTATTTAGGAATGAAATTCAAGAATGTGGAAGAAGTAAAGTATGCCATTGTAAGGTATGCTATTATGAAGGGTTTATATGTGCATTTTATGAAAAATGACCATAATAGGGTTAGAGCTAAGTACAAAAAAGGGTGTCAAAATACAGACAACATAATGATTGTCAAGACCTGTAACCCTCACTATAAATGTGAAAGGATGAATAAAAACAAGTTATATAAGAGGGAATTTCTGAAAAAATATTTCAAAAATAGAGTGATTAGCCAGCCCAATATAAAGTTGAAGGGTTTTAGAGGTTTGATGAAAGCAGAATTGAAGATGAGTGTTAGTTCTCATGTTTGCAACCATGTAAAGAAAAAAATTCTTTAAGAGTTGATGGGTAACTATAAAGATGAATATGCAGCCTTAATGACTATGTACAAGCTATTTTAGACACTAATCCCAGTTTAACTTGTTTTGCTAAGCTTTTAACTAATAATCCTGATGGTAAGCCATTATTCATTAGGTTTTATATCTGCCTAGATGTATGTAAAAGGGGCTGACGAAAATTATATGACTAAATGTTTATTTTTTGAAAGGAGTTTGTAAGGGACAGCTTCTATGTGCTATGGGTAAAGATGGAAACAACCAAATGTTTCCAATAGCATGGGTAATGGTGCAATTAGAGACTAAATTTACATAGGGATGGTTTCTGAGGTGCTTGAAGTTTGATTTACCTCTTGGTAATGGAGTTGGATGCACAGTCATGTCAGATATGCAGAAGGTATGTTGATTATAACTTACTTTCAACTTCATTTATATTTTATTTACTGGAACTTTAATTGTATATAACCTGGTTATCATTGTAGGGACTTAAAAGTGCTATGAAAATTGAATTGCCAAACACTGAGCATAGGATGTGTGATCAGCACATATATTCAAATTAGGCAAAGAATTGGAGAGATGAGAAGAGAATTATTACCTTTTGGAACTGTGCACGAGCAACTTATCTATAAGAATTGAAAGCTAAGTTAAGTATATTGTCTCAACTTGGTGAATGGTTGGTGCAGGATGTAATTGAATATGAGGTTGAGAGTTGGTGCAAGGCATTTTTTTAGGACAAATATTAAATGTGATGTAGTGGATAACAATATGGCTGAATCTTTCAATGGGTGGATTCTAGAGGCTAGGTCCAAGCCAATAATTGGTATGGTGGATTCAATAAGAATTCAAGTGATGAACATATTATGGAAGAAGAGACAGTCTGTTAGCTCTTGGATTATGGATGTTAGTCTAAATGCTATGAAGAAATTGGAAAAGAACAAAGAAAGATCTTTCTATTAGTTTATAGAGCGGAATGGGGATAGTGGTTATGAGGTTACCAATGTGCACAATAACATCAATAGACACACAGTGCATTTGGAGAAGAAAACTTGCACTTGTAAAGAGTGGGACTTAATAGGATTCTAATGTCAGTATATTGTTTATACTATACATAGCAAGTCTGAGCCTCAAGAGCAACATATATCTCACTAGTATACCAAGGCCACATACCTCAACTCATATGCTCACATCATTCAGGGAGGATAATGACATGTGGGATTTGCAAGGAAGGTGGCCATAATGTTAGGAGCTATCCTAAAAGGACTATAGATATGGAGGTACACTTTACTAAATCAAATTTTGATTCAGTTAATTAAATTATGTTACTAACTACAAATTGTGCATGTATTTTCCAGGTTAAGGCGAGAAAGAATAAGAAGAAGTAAAAGAGACAAGAAGTTGACACAAACTTTCAAACAAAAGTAAATGCAGAAACCACAGAGGTCATAAGGAAATTTCTTGCTGAACAGACTGCATAAAAAATAAATGGTAAATTAAGTTCAACAAGTCAAAATGGCAAATTTGATGATAAAGGAAAGGCCATTAATGAAATAAGGAGTGCTGACAAATTTACAGTTGAAAACAATTGGCAAGACATGGATTTTGGGTTCACTCTTGGATACACTTCTAGACAATATGGTTTCTCTCATAGTCAACCTATCGGGACAACTGAAACTATTGAACCAAAATTTTCAACACAACCATCTGTAGATAGAAATAGTAAAGGTAAAAAAGTGAAAAGTGTTCAAGGTGTTGGTTGTTATGTTAACTTAAAGACTAGAGCAGCTAATTGGCAGGAATGATAAACAAAATTGTTTATTTTCACAATTTGAACTTCTTTTTCAACATTATCAACATAATAAATATCCTTATTTTCTCAAACTTTAAATAGACCACCAAGACAACTATATGGTCCATACCAAGACCAGTCTTCAAGAGTTCAAGATGTAGTTGAAGACTCAGATGCTGGGAAGGCTACTGGAAAGTCCACTAGGAAGGCCACTCAAAGGCATCACAATACAAAGCAAGGAGTTAGTGCACCATCAGAAGGAAAATCAAGTTTGAAAAACCTGATACTGAGTAGGGAATATTAAAATTCTCAATTCAAAGATCGAGGATTATAGCAACTTGGATCTCTAACTATTTATTTGTGTCAATTGCAAGTAGAGAGAGATAAAAGAACAATAAAGAAACCTATTTGGAGGCCATGAAGACTTTATTATGAAATCTATCTTGAATTGATTATTGGATAAATAACTATTTTATAATCACTATTACATCTTCCTCGAACTGTTAGCTAAAATATAAGAAACGAAAATGAAGATGTAATAGTGATCCAGGAGGATCTTTACAAAGTATTACAATTTATTATATAATTATTATATAATAAATTATAATATATTTATTTACTATTTTAAACTAATGGTTTATAATTTATTATATATTTATTATATAATAAATTATAATATATTAATTTACTATTTTAAACTAATGGTTTATATCAATTAGGAATTTAAACCATTAATGTTTCGATGGTTATATCAATTTACTATTCTGCTTTAAGTTATGTTTAGTTCTAAGAATATGCATATAAAAAGATGTTATTTGATTAATTAAATTAAGCAAAAACTTAAAACACGTTTCTTAGCTTCAATTGTTTTTCTTTCTTTCTTATCTTTATCTTCATTTCAAAAGAAACTTCTTTTAAAAAGAAGTATAAATTCAAATTCCTTCAAATAGGAATTCTAAGTTCTTTTACCTCTAAGTTTTGGATTAAATGGTATTAGAACAATATATCTAAAAAGGGAGAAGGTGGTTTATAGTCCTAACTCGTGGCCAACACAAAACTTCAGGAAAAGAACTTAAAGGTCCTTTGCTGGTACACAGAAAATGAAGGTCCAAAAAAGACAAGATATCAGGAGCAGACAAATAGGGAACATCTAATCTTGAAGGTGATAGAATCGCCATATTAGAACAACAAGTTTAAAATTTGAGAGCATCAATTGCTCAACTCCTTAAAGGAATTAACTCTGAAAAAATTTCACATGCAACATCATCTAAGAAGGTTGATCATAAGCTCAAGAAGTAGGTTATTGAAGAAAACAAAGGGGAAGTTGATGTAGAACCTAACAAGGAGGAAAAAAAGGTTAAATCAGAAGATGATAAAAGTCTCGTAGATACTTTGAAGATTGACTTTAAGGTTGATATTCCTATCTACAAAGGTGATATTGACCTGAAAAGCTAGATAACTGGATAGATGTATTAGAAACTTATTACACTGTGTATAAGTATTCTAATGCTCAAAAGATAAAGTTTGCAAGCTTAAAACTTTCAAGTCATGCCTTTATATGGTAGAAGTCTTATCAAAGATGGTATGATGTATTAGATTTGACGTGGAAAGTTTTCAAAGCATTATAAAGAAAATAATTTTATCCTCTTGGGTATGAAGAGGAAAGATGGTATAAATGGCAATATTACAAGCAAAAATTTGGCCAAACTGTACAAGAGTATGCCACAGAGTTCCATAACCAAGCTATGGTTTTGGATATCGATGTTGATGACTATGATATGTTCATAAAGTATACCGGAGGTCTTGCTGACTACATACGGAGAGAACTCAAATTGTTCACCATAGAATCCATTAAAGAAACTACCATCAAAACTATCGCTATTGAAGCTAAAAATTAAAAATTTGACAAGAAAAATGATAAACTAAAGTCTTCTAGTAAATCTGATTAGAAAAGAAAAGGGAAGCAGATCAAGGATGAGTCGACACAGAAATAATATTGTGTTCACTGTCATACAAACAAACATGCTAAGGAAAGATGTTAGATTCTTCACCCTGAGTTAAAACCCAAAAGACAGAAAAAGGCAATCAAGGGAGGAATGACAAGAAGGCCACTTTGACTATGTAGTAAACAGAAGAGCTTCCTGAAATGAAGCAACCTGATGCTACACTAACCCTTATAACAAGACCAATAAATGTGGAAGATGCTTATAATCAAGAAGATTGTTTCATTTGACTATTCAGGTCAAACAAAATCTTGTGCAGGTCATTATTGATCCAGGAAGTCAAAAGAATCTAATTTTAAAAGCCTTTATAGAGAACCTGGGCTTAGAGACAGTGCCTCACCTAAAGCCATATCCTCTAGGTTGGATACAGAAGGACATTGATATGAAAATTACAAAGCAATGTAACTTTAAATTTTCCATCACCAATTATTATATTGATGAGGTAACTTGTGAAGTGGTACCTATAGACTTATGTAAAGTGATATTGGGTAGTCCATATTTATGGGACCGTGATGCCATTCACTATAGGAGGTTACACAAGTATCGTCTTGTGAAAGATGGGAAAGAGTTCATTGTTAATTCCTACAAGCATCAAACAACAGATAATCTCTTGACCACTAACTAAGCAAAGAGATTAGTTAATTCATGCAGGCAATTTATTTTACTAATAATTCGACCCCAAGACCCGAGTCCAAAAGCTGTGACCTTATCAATATTAACTTTATCACCCTCATAAAGCAGTGAAATTGGAAAATTACAGGAAGAGTTTAAAGACTTATTTGAATATGTGTAAGGATTGCCACCAAAAAGAGCTGTAGAGCATGAAATCCAATTGGTAAGAGATTCACCTCTACTAAATTTGAGTTTGCACTTCTTTAATAAAATCTGAAAAGATTAAGAGATAAGTTTAAGGGCTCCTTGAACAAGGAGTCGTCAACCCTAGTTGTTTACCATATGGCTCACTGGTATCACTAGTCCCCAAGAAAGATGGAGGCTGGAGAATGTGTGTTGATTACAGGTCATTAAACAAAATTACCATTAATAATCGGTATCCATTACCGAGGATTAATGACCTATTAGATCAATTGCATGGTGCTCGCCACTTTACAAAGCTTTATCTTAAATCTGGTAATCACCAGGTTCGTATCTGAGAAGAAGACACTTGGAAGACTGCATTCAAGATAAAGCATGGACACTTTGAATGGTTAGTTATGCCATTCGGGTTATGTAATGCTCCAGCTACCTTCATGTAATTGATGAATGAAATGCTCTGACCATTCATTGATGATTTTGTCATTGTTTACTTGGATGACATATTGATATTCAGTGTCGGGAGGATCATCTTCATCATATTGCTTAAGTGCTAGGCATTCTTCGAACAAACCAGTTACGGTTGAATAGAAAGAAGTATGAAATTGGGAAATAACATTTGATATACCTGGGATTCATTATTGGTGCAGGAGAGCTAAAAGTGGATCCAGAAAAAGTGCAAGTTATTTTCCAATGGCCTACACCACGATTTCTAACTGAGGTTCGAAGTTTTATAGGTTCGTGTCAATATTTTTGAAAGTTTATTTGACACTTTTCACAAATTGCAGCACTATTGCACTCTCTTACAAAGGCCAATCAAAATTTAAGTGGTCTAATACGCATGAAGAATCTTTCCAATTGCAAAAATGAAATATTATGAAGGCTTTAGTACTAACATTACCAAATCTACAAAAAAACCATTTAAACTTGAAGCAGATGCATCTAACTATGCTATGGGAGCTATCTTCTTACAGGATGGAAAACTAGTTGTATACCATTCTGAGATGTTCAATAGACCAGTATTAAACTATCTAACTTATGATAAGGAGTTATATGTTTTGCATCAAGTAGTGAAGCATTGGAGAGCATACTTTTTAGAGAAGGAAGTTGTGGTTCACTCAAATTATAAACCTCTTCAACTTTTGACTACACAGTCTAAATTACAACAAGCTCACCATATGAAATGAATGTCTTATTTACAATAATTCAATATTATGATCAAGTATAAAAAAAGAGTAACTAATAAGTTAGCAAATATGTTATCTCGACCTCCAACACCAACTAAGTCCACACTATTAGTGGCTATGCAGATTCAACCCATAGATCCTTTTAAATATATAAAGAGGTGCAGTATAGACTCTGGTTTTAGTTCAACCTAAGCAAAGTTGTAATAAGGGAAGACTAGCGAGTTTCAATTCGAAGATGGACTAATGTACAAGGGAACACAATTATGCATACCAAAAGATGGCTATAGATTACAATGGATTCCTGAAGCTCACACTTCCAAAGTAGTAGGACATTTTAGAGTGGATTTACTAAATCTTCGTCGTTATGTCTTCTAGCCAAAGATGCACATTAATGTTTCACGATACATATGAGGTTGTGTTCTTTGTAACACCTCAAAGCCTTCTAATAGGAAGTTAGGACTGTATCTTCCATTGTCAGTACCTAGCACACCTTGGAAGAGCATTTCAATGGATTTTCTTGAGGCTTGCCTAAAACCAAGTCTGGATATGATTACTTATTCATTATGGTGGATCATTTCAGTAAGATGGTGATTCTTATTCCTTGCAAGAAGATAGTAACTGAAGAAGGAGCTGCTAAATTATTTTTCTAACATGTATAGAAATATTTTGGCTTGCCTATCTCAATTATTTCAGACAGAGATAGTTAATTCTTAAGCCATTTTTGGAGGTCATTATGGGGCATGATGGATACCAGGTTGAAGCATAGTACTGCATTTCATCTTCAGACTGATGGACAAACAGAGGTCTTTAATCGTACTATGGTACACTTGTTAAGGAGTTATAATTCCAAAGATCCAAAAACTTGGGATGATAGCCTTCCTTATTTACAATTTGCATTTAACCGTGCAATTCATGGCTCTACACTTAAATCTCCATTCGAGGTTTGTTTAGGTACTTACCTCAAAGTCCTTTGATTTGGCATTTGTTATTAATGACAAACCATTAAGTGGAAAAGAGAAAGAAGAACATATTCAAGCACATAATTTCCTCGAATGAATTAGGAAGATTCATTCAGAAGTAGAAGCACAACTACAACATTCTCAACATAGATATAAAGCTCGTCATGACAAACACCGTGTGCCATGTCACTTTGAAGAAGGAGACTTGGTATAGTTACACCTTGGTAACGAACGGTTAAAAGGAGAAGGGAAGAAACTAAAACCTATCTGATTTGGACCATTCAAGATCATTAAAGAAATTGGTGACAATGCATTCCAACTCGACTTACTACCATACATGCATATGTACTCAGTAATTAATGTCGATAACTTAAAGCTCTTTGAACCATCATTATTGGATGATGACTCTAACCAAGACACTCGTCTTCCTCAATTGATGACTTGAAGACAGAGTAAGAAAATTCTTTAGAGGAGGATTGTATTTTGGAGCAAAATGTTTGTGAAACCAAGTGTGGAAAACATGAGTATTTTCGCATTGGCAGAAAAGGTGAACTTCCGCGCAATTTAAAGTGTTATATTTGAGGCAAAGCAACTCAAGAATTTCGTCATCTCAAATTTTAAATTGATCTAGAATTCAAGCTGCCTAAATGGGAGAGCCTTGATCCATGAGGATCTTTACAAAGTATTATAATTTATTATATAATAAATTATAAGATATTAATTTACTATTTTAAACTAATCGTTTATATCAATTAGGAATTTAAACCATTAATGTTTTGATGGTTTATATCAATTTACTATTTTTCTTTAACTTATTTTTGGTTATAAGAATATGATATAAAGAGATGCTATTCGATTAATTAAATCAAGCAAAAACTTAAAACACTTTTCTTAGCTTCAATTGTTTTTCTTTTTCTTATTTTTCTCTTCATTTCAAGAGAAACTTCTTTTTAAAAAGAAGTATAAATTCAAATTCCTTCAAATAGGAATTCTAAGTTCTTTTACCTAGAAGTTTTGGATCAAATAGCAATGGAGTCCTCTTTGTCTTATGTGTCATCTGACGTGTCACATTTTAACTGCAATTTTAATTTTTCAAACGTGCCATCAAATTAAGGGCTCAATGTAGGGGGGAAATCCGAAAAAAAAAAAAAAAAGAGCAGAGGGTAAAATATGGGTTAAACCTTAATTAAATCCACCAACTTTTATTGTTTAATATCACTACCCACCAATTCATTGTTTAATTTATAATAAAATTAATTTTATTAAAATTTGTAATTTATTATTAAAATAATATAAATATTTAACAGTAAACTTAGCATTCAATTAATTACAATAAATTTTATAATAAATTAAGTTTATATATATTTACTAATTTTATTATAAACAAAAATAAATTTACAGCATTTTAAAATTTAATAATTTTAGCATTAAAATTTAATATAATATTAATATTTAAAATAAATATATAGTAAATAAAGTTTACATGTATTTTTAATTTTATTATAAATAAAAATAAATTTATAATATTTTTAAAAATATTCAATTATATATTTGTTATAATTTATACACAAAATAGTTTTACCATTAAAATTTAATATTATATTAATATTTAAAATATTACTAAAGTAATTAAAGCACTAAATTTATTTAAAAATATTTGCTAAGGTAAAATTAAAAATTAGCCCAAGGATTTTTTTTTTTTTTTAACAACTCCCTAATGTTGCCAAATTGAATTAATCAACTACAAAGTTTATTTGTATGTTAAAAAAACAAATCAAATGTTAGTATTTGGGTTAATTTAGAATAAAACAAAGTAATCTAAGTTGTGATAACCAATGATTGATGCACACACTCTTATGTTAAAAATTATGTGATAACCATCACATTAAAAGGATTGTAGAGAAGTCACCTTATCAAGTAGTGAGACCCACTGTGCCACAACAATTTAGTGTCCAATGTAAGGTTTCATCCAAAGTTGGAGGTCCAAATTGACTTTTCCAAAAAAAAAAAAAACTATCTAACACCATTCACCGCCACCTGTACCATTCAACACCACCACCGTCGACACCACATAGACACGGCCATCATCGGCACCACATCGACACCATAATCATCTGCATCACTATCATTAATCACCACCACCACTACCACTTAACAACCACCAACATTAGCACTATCACAACTCAACAATACCACTAGCACCACTCAATACCACCATCGGCACCACCATCACATAACACTGCATCAAATTTTCCTAAAACCACCATTAGCACCACATAGAGTTTACCACCTACACTATTATCATTAACAACATTGCCAACAAAATCTATTGCCACCACATAACACCACCATCATTTAGCAGTACCACCATTGACACCATTAATCACAGCCGTTTAAAATTAGCATTGTCATTAATAATACACTACCATCAAATGAATACCACTCCCACCATCAAACCATTGGCATCACTATTAACTCCAAAATCTATTGTAATAATAAGTAATTATTTGAAAAACCATGCCTCTATCAATATCAAATCAACAATAACACAACTTCTATTGCAATGAAAGGAAAAAATCCAATATAAAATCCTCAGTACCAAATTTGCTCTTGTTTATGTTTCAAAAAAATAAAATTCAAAAGATACAAATAATTATGAAGAAAAGATAACATACTACAGAAGCAATTGTTGATGGATTACAAAAAAAAAAATCAATTCAATTATAATGTTTTGACAATAAAAAAATTATAGTAGAAATCAATATAAATTGAGGAGATAATTTTGTTATCCAATTTCATCTGTTGAGTTTTGTTAATAATAATTGACAAGAATTTGAAAGAATAAGAAGAAAAAGAAGCATATATATATAACCAATCAGCCTCATCAATAATGGTGGAGCAATCGTGTTACCGGTGGTGGTTCATCGTTGGTGTTCGGTGACGGTTCATGGTTGGTGATGGAGCAGGTGGATGGGTGGTGGAGAAGCAGAGTCACATTGATGGTGGTTCATAGTTGGTGGTGGAGTAGGTGGTGTAGGAGTGTTATCCATGGAGTTTATGAGATGGATTTATGAGGATGGTGGCAAAAGGTGTTTGGGAGATGGTTTATGAATATGAAGAAGATGATGATACTGGTGTTGGTAAATGTAATTAGGGGTGAACATCGGTCGATTCGGTTCGGTTTGGTTTGTAGAATCAAAAAATCGATCATTTTTTGGAAGCATAGATTGTAAATTGAACCGAACCGAAGTGTATAGAAGAACCGATGGTTCAGTTTGCTGAGGTTAATTAGAAATCTTGGTTTGGTTGTTCGAATTGGCCTTTTGGGCAGGGCCAAAAAGAATCAAACATATTAAATATATATAGCTAAATATTGTTAGGCCTTGCCCATTAACAATGTATACAAGGGCCAATTTTTACAAGCCTGGATATGTACAAGGATAAAATATATGAACAAAATATACCAAAAAAATTAGAATAATTACATCTAATGACTTAATCCAAAATATTAAATATGCCTGCTAATACAAAAAAAATAGCCATTGCAAAGCATTGTGTAATTGTAAAAAGTATATCTACTTGCACCAATAAAAAACCAAAAGCGGGCTTTAAACTGACTAAGTTGTATTCCTGCAAAATGAAACATAAAAAAAAAAAGATAAATCAAACATCATACAATATGCAAATAGAAAATAGACAGTATAGAAAAAGGCCCAAATTGTTTTGTTTCATGTCATGTTCAACATACAAACATAGAAGCAGCATCAAAAACATCAGTCTGAATAATCTGAAGACACAAATACCACCAAGCTTAACCATTGCAAGTATCCTGAAAAAATCAGACATTTCAAGGGTGGAAGCATCATCACAACTGCAAGCAGAGACTAAAAAAAGAGGCTCAGTGTGAATTTCTAAGTCATTATTGGAATGCAGAAATATTTCTGATAGCTTTTGAAAAAAAAATTAAAGTCACAAAAGAATTATAACCAAGCAACCCAAAATAAATTAGATAATATAGGATGGAAGCTTCATCATTACCTCTTATGTGCATTGCAACAACATTTCAGTCATGGTCACATGTGCATATGTATAATGTCATGGTACAGACAAGCAGTGCACACACAAGTAATCTAGCAAGCAAACAAATAGAGCATGCTTTCATTTATTGAGCAGATAAATGAATAAATGAATAGCTTAATTACTGAAAATATAGTTAGTATGAAGCAGTAGCATAGGCAGTGATAGATGTTGCTGCTGTGTGCAACCACCAACTGTTACTGCCCAAAAAAATATTTTATCTAATTTCCACTTCATGTTAAAGGGCCAATGCCCACTTGTGGCAGATCTGAACAATAAAGAAAAAAATTAGAAGAAGAATTACATAAATGAAAAATTAGACTAAATTAGATAAAGTAACTTTGAATCAGATACCTTTTTCAATATTCTCAAGTTCCTTAAGTGATTCTTCTATTGACAGTTGCTTGTTTGGCAATCTTAGCCAATCTTGAGTACAAATGAGTGCCTGAACAATCTTCAGAGTCAATGAACTCCTAAAAGCATCTAGCACACGGCCACTTGTGCTAAAGCATGATTCAGAAGCTATTGTTGATATTGGCACAGCTAGGACATCTCGAGCCATCTTTGAGAGGATAGGAAACCTCTCAGAATTGAACTTCAACCACTTCAAAATATCAAAAATTCTAATTCTCATCCAAGATAGACTCACTTAGATATATCTCTAGCTCACTGCCTTTACTTCCACCTAAACCACTTTCCATTTTCTGCTTCTTAAATTTGGCCTTTAACAATGACATAGATTTTCCTCGGCCAGGCAACTCAGGCACAGAAGCAGCACAAGATGAATTACTTTTAGAACCAGACATAATAGATGTAGTAGAAGAACCATATAATGCAATATAATCTTCATATAGAAATTAAAGATAAGATCTGATTGTGGTGAACAAATTAAGGCCAAGCACATCACCATAGATTTGCTTCAAAGAAAATTCCATATACTCAAGTTTATCTCTAGGATCAAGAGTATTAGAGATAAAAATGAGTTTATTCATTTTCTGAGGGTCTCCCCAATATTTATCAAATTTCAACCTCATATTGAGACTCATGTTTTGAGCAGACAAATCAGTTGAATTCTGCCACTCACTTAGCATGCAATGCAAGTCAGATATCTGAGAGAAGAAAGAATTTAATGTAACATATTGAGAACCACTTATTCTTAATGTCATGTCATAGAAGATTTGTAACATGTCAACAAGTTTTTGAACACACATCCAATCCAGGAAATCAAGGATATCCTCACCTAAGTCTATTATAAAAGCAGTGTCTTATAATTTCCAAAATTATGAAAACACCCCCTAAATATACCAAACTGCCAACCTTCAATTTTGGAAACAGAACCAAAGCAATATTTTAGTTCGGTCTCTGGCAATTTTCGGGTGGCGGACGGAAATTGCACACCCCTAGATGTAATGACTGGATGGTGGATGTGAAGGGTTTTTTAAATATTTTCTTTTTAGTTTTAATATTTTAAATAATTATTTCTTATTTTTTGAGAGAGTGCAGTACACTCTCTTATTTTTAAAAAAATTGGGATAAATTGTCAAAATTAACATATTTTTGGATGAAATAGTCTAAAAAAGTTAATTTTAGTGTCAATTGCACCTTGAATGATAGTTCAAGGGATAAATCGCCATTCATAATCAATGGCTGTAATTAAATAAAAATAAATCCAACAGTTCTAATTCCATTTGTATAGATACTAACATTTGTACCATAATAAGAACCTAATTTATAAACTAAAATGTAATTTTATAATATAAAATATTTCTTTTTAATCCTTAAAGTTTTACCTTTCTACCATCTATACTCCTTTTTTATTTTACTTATTTGTCATTTATATCACTTTTAAAAAGTTTTCACGTCAAAAAATATATTGTCTTTAAAAATTTTCATATTCAAAAATAAAAATAAAAATATTTAAATAAAATACTTTTTTTGATATTTAATTTAAAATTATGATAAAGAAATATTGTGATAAGTTTATAATAAAAATTAATGACAAAATATTTATTTTTATTTACATGAATTTTAGATTTTTTATTTTTTTGCTAACTTATTTGGTTGGATCTTCCATAAATGTCAACACTTTTGTTTAGATCTATCCCTTATCAAAATTTTAAATTTCTTAAATTATTTTGAAAATTTTCTCAAAACTTATATTATGAAAACTTATTTAAAATGCTTCAAAAAAACTTATTTAAAATAATTTAATTTAAAATTTTAGTTATGGGTGAACCTATATGCAAAAATTAATATTTATGAAAGACCCGATTAAATAAATTATCAAACAATATAAAATTTATATTTTATTTGAATTAAAAAATAAAAAATTTGTAATAAAATTATCATACACTATAAGATTTACACTAAAATTTTGAAAAATTTGGATTAAATTGCAGCACATCAAGGGCCTGCAATTGCTAATCATTTAAATAAGGAGTAAGTGAAAACTTGTTCAAAGAAGGGTTAACGAGGAGATAAATTATTTATTTTTAGCACTTCTAATTAGGGGTGGGCACGGTTTTGGAACCGCCGTTCAGGGTGAAATCGAATTGGAACTGGGCTAACCCTCGATTCAACATTTATTTGAAATTGACCGGTTCGTTTCGGTACAGTTCAAATTTTTCAATTAATATTTTTATTTTATAAAAATAAATAAATTAACAAACATAATAATATTCATATTATAAAAATTAAATTAAATTAATTTAAAGGGAAAATAAATTACATTGAAGTTGAAATAAAAATTAAAAAATTAAATTAATAATTAATTTTAAGAAGGGTTGAATTAAAAATAAGAAATTATAATTCACTTCAGATAAATTTATTTATTTGTTCTATATATAAGCCAATAGTTACAAGTAAACAAACAAGTAATAATCAATAGCTATTTATCAGGCCAAGAAATTTATATTTATATTTAACATCCAAAATTAATATTACTCTCCTATTAATATTACCCTCATAGATGAGTTATTATATATAATTAATTTTCCGATTCAAAACCAAAACCAGCAATTTACGGTTTAAGAGGATGAAATCGATCCTAAACCGGTTTACCCCTAAATCCAAACCAATTTTGACCAGTTTCATACTCGAATTTTATTGAACTGGTTCTAGATCCAAACCGACCCATGACTAGGTCTTCTTCTAGTTGCATGCATCTCTCATGGAAAATATGGAGTCAATTTTTATAAGTGAAAAGTTGTTCACAAAAGGGTTAACAAGGATACAAATAATACAATGTTTTATTTTTAGCACTTCTAGTTGCCATCCCTCACGGGAAATATAGTGTCAAATTTTATTCCTGAAGTGGTATTTATTTAGAACATATGGGATTTAAGTTGTGTATGTATAGCACTGAAACAGAGGGAAAGCTAATTCAATTAGAGCGACTGCTTTATCAACAATATAAAATTTAAATTTTTCATAATATAAGTTTCAAATAAATTTTAAAATAATTTAAGAAATTCCAAATATTGATAAGAGGTAAATATAAACAAAAATATTGATATTTATGGAAGATCCAACCAAATAAGTTAGAAAAAGAATATAAAATATAAAATTTATTTAAATGAAAAATAAAATATTTTGTCTAATTTTTATCATAATTTTTAATTTTAAAATATGAAAAATTACATAAAATTTTTTAATAATAGTTTTATTTTCAAATATTAAAATTTTAAAATAAGATAATCTATTCTTAATGTAAAATTTTTCTAAGAGTGATATAAATGACAAATAAGTAAAAAAATGTAAACGGTAGAGAGACAAAACTTTAAGGATAAAAAAAAAATTATGTTAAATAATTACACTTTAGTTCATAATCGACAAAAAAGTTAATAGAAAGGTAAACTCGGTGTAATAGACACAAATCTTAAAGATGTCATAATGTATTTTTTAAAAATAAGGAATTGATTAATATATATGACTAAATTTTAGGGGTGTTTTAGTAATTTATTCCTTTACAATGAAAATTTGATTTTGTTTGATTTATATAGATTTAAGTTTGTTGTTGGATTAGAAAAACCCTAGCCTCCTCTTTTCTTCTTTTCCTCTGCGTCTCCGTCTCCTCTTTCTCAAATCTAGCTTTGAGGGGGGGTTTTTTGGCCATCTTTGGTCAAAAACCTCCTCTCCACCCCTTTTCTTTTGCTTTTCATCATAGATCTGAAGTATTTCTTCAGATTTATTATGGTTTTTTTCATATTTTTATTTTTAGTTATGAATAAATTATTGTTAGGAGTTTATTTCTCCTTGTTGTTCTTGTTAGGAGTTTTCTTCTCCTTGTTGTTCTTATTAGGAGTTTTCTTCTCCTTGTTGTTCTTGAGATCTATACAGGAACTGGAATTTGGGAGTTATTGGAGCGACCTACTCGACTGCCAAGAAGACTCTCAGACAATTCTTTCTTATTGAAGGCTGTAGCCGAGTTTGCCACGCATATGCAGACAGCTCATGGATCTTGTTCCGATCTACCCAATAGGCAAGCTATCCAAGGCAAAACTATGTTTTTCATAGATTTTCTGTCTTTGCATTGTCCTTTTTCTGGACATTCTAGTAGTTCTCCCACCATTTGTTGTGGATACTATGAGTTTGTTGTTTTTCTGGTTTCAATTATCGACTTTCAAGTTTTTAGTGATAGTTTTACTGAAAGTTATTATGATTATCTATTTGTATCAGTTTTTGTAATGACCTTATTTCAGTAATACTATTTTTA